>JAEIFK010000483.1:0-63364 GCA_018901825.1 Drosophila funebris | reverse complement strand
ATAACGGTTTGTCGTCAAAATTCAGATTTGTCAACATATAGCAAAATAACAGTTTTTTATGACAAAAAAACAAATTTGTTAAAAAATGGTAAAATAAGTGGTTTTTTCTGACAAAAATTAGATTTGTTAAAGAATGGCAAATAACTGTTTTTTTTCGACAAAATCAGATTTGTCAAAAAAATGGCCAACACCGACAAAATTAGTTTTGCTAAGAAATAACAAAACAGCAAATATAACGGTTTTTCGTCAAAATTCAGATTTGTCAACAACTGTAAATTATCGGTTTTTTCGACAAAAATCAGATTTGCTTATCAAATATCAAAAATTACTGGTTTTTCGACAAAAGTCAGATTTGTCAAATAAATGCGCAAAATACCGGTTTTTTCGACAAAAATCAGATTTTTCATAAAATGATAACGGTTTTTCGTCAAAATTCAGATTTGTCAACAACAAAGTATCCGCCTTTTCGACAAAATCAGATTTGTTAAAAATAGCAAAATACCGTTTTTTTCGACAAAATCATATTTGTCATAAAATAGCAAAGATTTGTCCAAAAATAGCAACGGTTTTTTCGTAAAAATCAGATTTGTCATAAAATGGCAAAAAAATACGATTTTTTTTTTTTCGCCAAAAAAATCAGATATATGAAAATGGCGAAAATAGTGGTTATTCCGGACAAAATCAGATTTGTCCAAAAATGGCAAACGGTTTTTTGATAAAAATCAGATTTGTCAAGAAATGGCAAAGTATCGGGTTTTTCGACAAAAAAATCAGATATGCTAATGGCAAAATAACTGGTTTTTTTCGACAAAAATCAGATTTGTCAAAAAAATGGCAAAATACCGGTTTTATCGACAAAAATAATATTTGTCATAAGATGGCAAAGTAACGGTTTTTACGACAAAAATCAGATTTGTCAAAAAATGACAAAATAACAGTTTTTCGTCAAAATTCAGATTTGTCAACATATAGCAAAATAACAGTTTTTGCGACAAAAAACAGATTTGTTAAAAATGGCAAAATAACGGATTTTTTCGACAAAAATCAGATTTGTCAAAAAAATGGCAAAATATCGGTTTTTTCGGACAAAAATCATATTTGTCATAAATGGCAAACGGTTTTTTCGTCAAAATTCAGATTTGTCTTAAAATGGCAAAGTGACGGTATTTTTTCGACAAAAATCAGATATGTCAAAAAATGGCAAAATAACGTTATTTTTTTCGACAAAAATCAAATTTGTCCAAAAATGGCAAAAAACATAAAAATTCAGATTTGTCAAAAAATGGCAAAATAACTGGGTTTTTTTTCGACAAAATCAGATTTGTTAAAAAATGGCAAAATATCTGGTTTTTTCGACAAAGTCAGATTTGTCAAAAAAAATGGCAAAATACCGTTTTTTTCGACAAAAATCAGATTTGTCAAAACAATGGCTAAATACCGGTTTTTTCGACAAAAATCAGATTTGTCCAAAAATGGCAAAGTATCAGTTTTTTCGACAAAAATCAGATATGTTAAAAAAATGGCAAAATAACTGGTTTTTTCGACAAAAATCAGATTTGTCAAAAAATGGCAAAAATACCGGTTTTTTTTCATCGACAAAAAAAAAAATCATATTTGTCATAAATGGCAAAGTAACGGTTTTTTACGACAAAAAAACAGATTTGGCAAAAAATGCCAAAAATAACAGTTTTTCTTTGTCAAAATTCAGATTTGTCAACAATAATGGCAAAATAACGGTTTTTTCTCGACAAAAAAAACAGATTTGTTAAAAAAATGGCAAAATAACTAGTTTTTTTCAACAAAAAATAAGATGTGTCAAAAAAATGGCAAAATATCGGTTTTTCTTCGACAAAAAAATCAGATTTGTCCGGAAAAAATGGCAACGGTTTTTCGTAAAAATTCAGATTTGTCAAAAAATGGGCAAAAAAAGGTTTTTTTCGACAAAAAATCAGATATGTCAAAAGAGTGGCGAAAATAGGGTCACAAAAATTTTGCCAAAAATGACTAATAACATTTTTTTCGAAAAAATCAGATGTGTCAAAAATGGCAAAAAAAACGGTTTTTTTAACAAATTCAGATTTGTCAAAAAATGGCAAATATAACTGTTTTTTCGCCAAAAAATCAGATTTGTTAAAAAATGGCAAAATACGGGTTTTTTCGACAAAATCAGATTTGTCAAAAAATGGCAAAAATAACGTTATTAAATACGGTTTTCGACAAAATCAGATTTGTCAAAAAAATGGCAAAAAAACATAAAAATTCAGATTTGTCAAAAAATGGCAAAATAACGGGTTTTTTCCGACAAAATCAGATATGTCAAAAAAATGGCAAAATAACGGTTTTTTTCGTCAAAATTCAGATTTGTCATAAAAAAATGGCAAAATACCGTTTTTTTCTTTCGACAAAAAATCAGATTTGTCAAAAGAATGGCAAAATAACGGTTTTTTCGACAAAATTCAGATTTGTCAAAAAATGGCAAAATAACTGGTTTTTTCGACAAAAATCAGATTTGTCAAAAAATGGCAAAAACGGGTTTTTCGTAAAAATTCAGATTTGTCAAAAAATGGCAAAATAACGGTTTTTTTCGACAAAAATCAGATTTGTCAAAAAAATGGCAAAAATAACGGCTTTTTCGACAAAAAATCAGATTTGTCAAAAAATGGCAAAAATAACGGTTTTTTCATCAAAAATCAGATTTGTCAAAAAATGGCAAAATAACGGTTTTTTTCGACAAAATTCAGATTTGTAAAAAAATGGCAAAATAACGTGTTTTTCGACAAAAATCAGATTTGTCAAAAGCGGCAAACAAAACTTGTTTTTACAAAAATAAGATGTGTCAAAAATGGTCAAAATACCGGTTTTTTTTCCACAAAAATCAGATTTGTCCAAAAAGGCAAAAACGGTTTTTACGTAAAAATCAGATTTGTCAAAAAATGGCAAAAAGAACGGTTTTTTCGATAAAAATCAAAAATTTGAAAGAGTGGCGAAAATAGCGGTTCTTCCGACAAAAATTAATTTTGCCAAGAAATGACTAAATAAATTTTTTTTTCGTCAAAAATCAGATGTGTCAAAAAAAGGCAAAATAACGGTTTTTTTTCACCAAAAATCAGATTTGTCATAAAATGGCAAAAATAAGTGTTTTTTCGTCAAAATTCAGATTTGTCAACAAATGGCAAAATAACGGTTTTTTCGACAAAAATCAGATATGTCAAAAAATGGCAAAATAACGTAATTTTTTCGACAAAAATCAAATTTGTCCAAAAATGGCAAAAAAAACATAAAAAATTCAGATTTGTCAAAAAATGGCAAAATAACTGGGTTTTTTCGACAAAAATCAGATTTGTCAAGAAATGGCAAAATATCTGGTTTTTTCGACAAAAGTCAGATTTGTCAAAAAAATGGCAAAATACCGTTTTTTTTTCGACAAAAATCAGATTTGTCAAAACAATGGCTAAATACCGGTTTTTTCGACAAAAATCAGATTTGTCCACAAATGGCAAACGGTTTTTTTTCGTAAAAAATCAGATTTGACAACAAATGGCAAAATAACAGTTTTTTCGACAATAATCAGATATGTTAAAAAAATGGCAAAATACCGGTTTTTTTCGACAAAAAATCAGATTTGTCCAAAAATGGCAAAACGGTTTTTTCGTAGAAAATCACATTTGTCAAAAAATGGAAAAAAAACGGATTTTTTTCGCCAAAAATCAGATATATGAAGTGGCGAAAATAGCGATCCTTCCGACAAAAATTAGTTTTGCCAAGAATGACTAAATAAATTTTTTTTCGTCAAAAAAATCAGATGTGTCAAAAAATGCCAAAATACCGGTTTTTTTTCGACAAAAATCAGATTTGTCAAAAAATGGCAAAAATAACAGTTTTTCGTCAAAATTCAGATTTGTTAAAAAATGGCAAAATAACGTTTTTTTCGACAAAAATTAGATTTGTTAAAAAATGGCAAAATAACGGATTTTTTTCGACAAAAATCAGATTTGTCAAAAAATAGGACAAAATAACGGTTTTTTCGACAAAAATCATATTTGTCAAAAAATGGCAAAAAATAACGGTTTTTTCGTCAAAATTCAGATTTGTCAAAAAATGGCAAAGTGACGGTATTTTTCGACAAAAATCAGATTTGCCAAAAAATGTCAAAATAACGTTATTTTTTCGACAAAAATCAGATTTGTCAAAAATGGCAAAAAAACGTAAAAATTCAGATTTGTCAAAAAATGGCAAAATAACTGGTTTTTTCGACAAAAATCAGATTTGTCAAAAAATGGCAAAATATCTGGTTTTTTTCGACAAAAAGTCAGATTTGTCAAAAAAATGGCAAAATACCGGTTTTTTTCGACAAAAATCAGATTTGTCAAAAAATGGCAAAATACCGGTTTTTTTCGACAAAAATCAGATTTGTCCAAAAATGGCAAAATAACGTTTTTTTCGACAAAAATCAGATTTGTCAAAAAAATGGCAAAATAACTGGTTTTTTCGACAAAAATCAGATTTGTCAAAAAAATGGCAAAATACCGGTTTTTTTCGACAAAAAATCAGATTTGTCAAAAATGGCAAAAATAACGGTTTTTTCGACAAAAATCAGATTTGTCAAAAAATGGCAAAATAACGGTTTTTTTTCGACAAAATTCAGATTTGTCAACAATAAATGGCAAAATAACGGTTTTTTTCGACAAAAATCAGATTTGTCAAAAAATGGCAAAATAACTAGTTTTTTCGAAAAAAAATCAGATTTGTCAAAAAAATGGCAAAATACCGGTTTTTTTTCGACAAAAATCAGATTTGTCAAAAAATGGCAAAATAACGGTTTTTACGTAAAAATTCAGATTTGTCAAAAAATGGCAAAAAAAACGGTTTTTTTTCGACAAAAATCAGATTTGTCAAAAAATGGCAAAATAACGGTTTTTCGACAAAAATCAGATTTGTCAAAAAATGGCAAAATAACGGTTTTTTCGACAAAAATCAGATTTGTCAAAAAAAATGGCAAAATAACGGTTTTTTTTCGACAAAAATCAGATTTGTCAAAAAATGGCAAACGGTACTTTTTTCGTCAAAATTCAGATTTGTCTTAAAAATGGCAAAATGACGGTTTTTTTCGACAAAAATCAGATTTGTCAAAAAAATGGCAAAATAACGTTATTTTTTTCGACAAAAATCAGATTTGTCAAAAAAATGGCAAAAAAACATAAAAATTCAGATTTGTCAAAAAATGGCAAAATAACTGGTTTTTTTCGACAAAAATCAGATTTGTCAAAAAAATGGCAAAATATCTGGTTTTTTCGAAAAAAGTCAGATTTGTCAAAAAATGGCAAAATACCGTTTTTTTCGACAAAAATCAGATTTGTCAAAAAATGGCAAAAATAACGGTTTTTTCGTCAAAATTCAGATTTGTCATACAAATGGCAAAATAACGTTTTTTTTTTCGACAAAAATCAGATGTGTCAAAAAATGGCAAAAAAAAACTGGTTTTTCGAAAAAATCAGATTTGTCAAAAAAATGGCAAAATAACGGTTTTTTCGACAAAAAATCAGATTTGTCAAAAAATGGCAAAATAACGGTCTTTTTACAACAAAAAATCAGATTTGTCAAAAAATGCCAAAAAAACTGTTTTTTTGTCAAAAATCAGATTTGTCAACAAAATGGCAAAATAACGGTTTTTTCGACAAAAATCAGATTTGTCAAAAAATGGCAAAATAACGGGTTTTTCAACAAAAATCAGATTTGTCAAAAAAATGGCAAAATAACGGTTTTTTTTCGACAAAAATCAGATTTGTCAAAAAAGGCAAAATAACGGTTTTTTTCGTAAAAAAATCAGATTTGTCAAAAAATGGCAAAAAAACAAGTTTTTTTCGACAAAAAATCAGATTTGTCAAAAAATGGCAAAATAACGGTTTTTCCGACAAAATTTAGATTTGTCAAAAAATGGCAAAATAACGTTTTTTTCGTCAAAAAATCAGATTTGTCAAAAAAATGGCAAAATAACGGTTTTTTTTCGACAAAAATCAGATTTGTCAAAAAATGGCAAAAATAAGTGTTTTTTCGTCAAAAAATCAGATTTGTCAAAAAATGGCAAAATAACGGTTTTTTTCGAAAAAAATCAGATTTGTCAAAAAATGGCAAAATAACGTTTTTTTCGACAAAAATCAGATTTGTCAAAAAAATGGCAAAAAAACGTAAAAATTCAGATTTGTCAAAAAATGGCAAAATAACGGGTTTTTTTCGACAAAAATCAGATTTGTCAAAAAATGGCAAAATAACTGGTTTTTTCGACAAAAATCAGATTTGTCAAAAAATGGCAAAATAACGTTTTTTTTCGACAAAAATCAGATTTGTCAAAAAATGGCAAAATACCGGTTTTTTTCGACAAAAATCAGATTTGTCAAAAAATGGCAAAAAAAACGGTTTTTTCGTAAAAATTCAGATTTGTCAAAAAAATGGCAAAATAACGGTTTTTTCGACAAAAATCAGATTTGTCAAAAAAATGGCAAAATACCGGTTTTTTCGACAAAAATCAGATTTGTCAAAAAATGGCAAAATAACGGTTTTTTCGACAAAAATCAGATTTGTCAAAAATCAAAAAACGATTTTTTGACAAAAAATTTGGCAAAAAACGGCAAAAATTTTTTCGACAAAAATCAGATTTGTCAAAAAATGGCAAAAATAACGGTTTTTTCGTCAAAAATCAGATTTGTCAAAAAATGGCAAAATAACGTTTTTTTTCGACAAAAATCAGATTTGTCAAAAAATGGCAAAATAAGTGGTTTTTTCGTCAAAAATTCAGATTTGTCAAAAAATGGCAAAATAACGGTTTTTTTCGACAAAAATCAGATTTGTCAAAAAAAAAAAATGGCAAATACCGAAAAAATTAGTTTTTCAAGAAATACAAAAAATGGCAAAAATAACGGTTTTTCGACAAAAATCAGATTTGTCAAAAAATGGCAAATATCGGTTTTTTCGAAAAAAATCAGATTTGCTAAAAAAATATCAAAATAACGTTTTTTTCGACAAAAATCAGATTTGTACAAATAAATGGCAAAATAACGGTTTTTTTCGACAAAAATCAGATTTGTCAAAAAATGCAAAAAGGTTTTTCGTAAAAATTCAGATTTGTCAAAAAATGGCAAAATAACGGTTTTTTTCGACAAAAATCAGATTTGTTAAAAAATGGCAAAATAACGTTTTTTTCGACAAAAATCAGATTTGTCAAAAAATGGCAAAAAAAAAAAGATTTCGGTCCAAAAATGGCAAAATAACGGTTTTTTTCGAAAAAAATCAGATTTGTCAAAAAATGGCAAAAAAAACGTTTTTTTCGCCAAAAATCAGATTTGTCAAAAAATGGCAAAATAACGGTTTTTCCGACAAAAATCAGATTTGTCAAAAAATGGCAAAAAAACGGTTTTTTGATAAAAATCAGATTTGTCAAAAAATGGCAAAATAACGGGTTTTTCGACAAAAAATCAGATTTGTTAAAAAATGGCAAAATAACTGGTTTTTTTCGACAAAATCAGATTTGTCAAAAAAATGGCAAAAATAACGGTTTTTTCGACAAAATTCAGATTTGTCAAAAAATGGCAAAATAACGTTTTTTTCGACAAAAATCAGATTTGTCAAAAAATGACAAAAATAACAGTTTTTTCGTCAAAAATCAGATTTGTCAAAAAATGGCAAAATAACAGTTTTTTCGACAAAAAACAGATTTGTTAAAAAATGGCAAAATAACGGTTTTTTTCGACAAAAAATCAGATTTGTCAAAAAAATGGCAAAATAACGGTTTTTTTCGACAAAAATCAGATTTGTCAAAAAAATGGCAAAAATAACGGTTTTTTCGTCAAAATTCAGATTTGTCAAAAAATGGCAAAATAACGGTATTTTTCGACAAAAATCAGATTTGTCAAAAAAATGGCAAAATAACGTTTTTTTCGACAAAAAATCAGATTTGTCCAAAAAATGGCAAAAAAAATTCGATAAAAATTCAGATTTGTCAAAAAATGGCAAAATAACGGGGTTTTTTCGACAAAAATCAGATTTGTTAAAAAAATGGCAAAATAACTGGTTTTTTTCGACAAAAATCAGATTTGTCAAAAAATGGCAAAATACCGTTTTTTTCGACAAAAATCAGATTTGTCAAAAAATGGCAAAATACCGGTTTTTTCGACAAAAATCAGATTTGTCAACAAATGGCAAAAAAACGGTTTTTTTCGTAAAAAATCAGATTTGTCAAAAAATGGCAAAATAACTGTTTTTTTCGACAAAATCAGATTTGTCAAAAAAATGGCAAAATAACGGTTTTTTTTTCGACAAAAATCAGATTTGTCCAAAAAATGGCAAAAAACGGTTTTTTCGTAAAAAATCAGATTTGTCAAAAAATGGCAAAATAAAACGGTTTTTTTCGACAAAAAATCAGATTTGTCAAAAAATGGCAAAATAACGGTCTTTCCGACAAAAATTAGATTTGTCAAAAAATGGCAAAAAAAACGGTTTTTTTCGTCAAAAAATCAGATTTGTCAAAAAAATGGCAAAATACCGGTTTTTTTCGACAAAAATCAGATTTGTCCAAAAATGGCAAACGGTTTTTTCGTAAAAATTCAGATTTGCCAAAAAATGTCAAAATAACGTTTTTTTCGACAAAAATCAGATTTGTCAAAAAATGCCAAAAAAAACGGTTTTCGTCAAAAATTCAGATTTGTCAAAAATTGGCAAAATAACGGTTTTTTCGACAAAAAATCAGATTTGTCAAAAAATGGCAAAATAACTGGTTTTTTCGACAAAAATCAGATTTGTTAAAAAAATGGCAAAATAACTGTTTTTTTCGACAAAAATCAGATTTGTCAAAAAAAAAATGGCAAAATAGCAATTACCGACAAAAATTCAGTTTTGCTAAAAATGACAAAAAACGCAAAATAACGGTTTTTCGTCAAAATTCAGATTTGTCAAAAAATTGCAAAATAACGGTTTTTTTCGACAAAAATCAGATTTGCTAAAAAATGGCAAAATAACTGGTTTTTTCGACAAAAGTCAGATTTGTCAAAAAAATGGCAAAATACCGGTTTTTTCGACAAAAATCAGATTTGTCAAAAAATGACATAACGGTTTTTTCGTAAAAATTCAGATTTGTCAAAAAATGGCAAAGTATCGGGTTTTTTCGACAAAAATCAGATTTGTTAAAAAATGGCAAAATAACGTTTTTTTTCGACAAAAATCAGATTTGTCAAAAAATGGCAAAAGATTTGTCAAAAAATGGCAAAATAACGGTTTTTTCGTAAAAAAATCAGATTTGTCAAAAAATGGCAAAAAAATACGATTTTTTTTTCGACAAAAAATCAGATATATGAAAAAAATGGCAAAATAGCGGTTTTTCCGACAAAAATCAGATTTGTCCAAAAATGGCAAAAACGGTTTTTTTGATAAAAAATCAGATTTGTCAAAAAATGGCAAAATATCGGTTTTTCGACAAAAATCAGATATGTCAAAAAATGGCAAAATAACTGGTTTTTTCGACAAAAATCAGATTTGTCAAAAAATGGCAAAATAACGGTTTTATCGACAAAAATAAGATTTGTCAAAAAATGGCAAAGTAACGGTTTTTTTACGACAAAAATCAGATTTGTCAAAAAATGGCAAAAATAACAGTTTTTTCGTCAAAATTCAGATTTGTCAAAAAATAGCAAAATAACGGTTTTTTCGACAAAAAACAGATTTGTTAAAAAATGGCAAAATAACGGATTTTTTTCGACAAAAATCAGATTTGTCAAAAAAATGGCAAAATATCGGTTTTTTCGACAAAAATCAGATTTGTCAAAAAATGGCAAAATAACGGTTTTTTCGTCAAAATTCAGATTTGTCTAAAAATGGCAAAATGACGGTATTTTTCGACAAAAATCAGATTTGTCAAAAAATGGCAAAATAACGTTTTTTTCGACAAAAATCAAATTTGTCAAAAAATGGCAAAAAAACATAAAAATTCAGATTTGTCAAAAAATGGCAAAATAACTGGGTTTTTTCGACAAAAATCAGATTTGTTAAAAAATGGCAAAATATCTGGTTTTTTTCGACAAAAATCAGATTTGTCAAAAAAATGGCAAAATACCGTTTTTTTCGACAAAAATCAGATTTGTCAAAAAATGGCAAAATAACGGTTTTTTCGACAAAAATCAGATTTGTCAAAAAATGGCAAAAAATAACGTTTTTCGACAAAAATCAGATTTGTCAAAAAATGGCAAAATAAACTGGTTTTTTCGACAAAAATCAGATTTGTCAAAAAAATGGCAAAATAACGGTTTTTTCGAAAAAAATCAGATTTGTCAAAAAATGTCAAAATAACGTTTTTTTTTCAACAAAAATCAGATTTGTCCAAAAATGGCAAACGGGTTTTTCGTAAAAATTCAGATTTGTCAACATATGGCAACATAACGGATTTTTTTCGAAAGAAATCAGATTTGTCAAAAATGGAAAAAATAACGGGTTTTCGTCAAAATTCAGATTTGTCAACATATGGCAAAGAATAACATTTTTTGCGACAAAAAACAGATTTGTTAAAAAATGGCAAAATAAGTGTTTTTTTTCGACAAAAATCAGATTTGTAAAAAAATGGCAAAATAACTAGTTTTTTTCAACAAAAATAAGATGTGTCAAAAAAATGTCAAAATACCGGTTTTTTTCCACAAAAATCAGATTTGTCCAAAAAAGGCAACGGTTTTTACGTAAAAATCAGATTTGTCAAAAAATGGCAAAAAAAAGATTTTTTTTCGATAAAAAATCAAAAATATATGAAAGAGTGGCGAAAATAGCGGTTCTTCCGACAAAAATTAATTTTGCCAAGAAATGACTAAATAAATTTTTTTTCGTCAAAAAATCAGATGTGTCAAAAAAAAGGCAAAATAACGGTTTTTTTGACCAAAATCAGATTTGTCATAAAATGGCAAAAATAAGTGTTTTTTCGTCAAAATTCAGATTTGTCAACAAATGGCAAAATAACGGTTTTTTCGACAAAAATCAGATATGTCAAAAAATGGCAAAATAACGTAATTTTTTCGACAAAAATCAAATTTGTCCACAAATGGCAAAAAAACATAAAAATTCAGATTTGTCAAAAAATGGCAAAATAACTGGGTTTTTTCGACAAAAATCAGATTTGTTAAGAAATGGCAAAATATCTGGTTTTTTCGACAAAAGTCAGATTTGTCAAAAAAATGGCAAAATACCGTTTTTTTCGACAAAAATCAGATTTGTCAAAACAATGGCTAAATACCGGTTTTTTCGACAAAAATCAGATTTGTCCACAAATGGCAAACGGTTTTTTCGTAAAAAATCAGATTTGACAACAAATGGCAAAGTATCAGTTTTTTCGACAATAATCAGATATGTTAAAAAAATGGCAAAATACCGGTTTTTTTCGACAAAAATCAGATTTGTCCAAAAATGGCAAACGGTTTTTTCGTAGAAAATCACATTTGTCAAAAAATGGAAAAAAAAAACGATTTTTTTCGCCAAAAAATCAGATATATGAAGTGGCGAAAATAGCGATCCTTCCGACAAAAATTAGTTTTGCCAAGAATGACTAAATAAATTTTTTTTCGTCAAAAATCAGATGTGTCAAAAAATGCCAAAAATAACGGTTTGTCGTCAAAATTCAGATTTGTCAACATATAGCAAAATAACAGTTTTTGACACAAAAAAGAAATTTGTTAAAAAATGGTAAAATAAGTGGTTTTTTCGACAAAAATTAGATTTGTTAAAGAATGGCAAAATAACTGTTTTTTCGACAAAAATCAGATTTGTCAAAAAAAAATGGCCAAATACCGACAAAAATTAGTTTTGCTAAGAAATGACAAAAAACAGCAAATATAACGGTTTTTCGTCAAAATTCAGATTTGTCAACAAATTGCAAAGTATCGGTTTTTTCGACAAAAATCAGATTTGCTAATAAATATCAAAATTACTGGTTTTTTCGACAAAAGTCAGATTTGTCAAATAAATGGCAAAATACCGGTTTTTTCGACAAAAATCAGATTTTTCATAAAATGATAACGGTTTTTCGTCAAAATTCAGATTTGTCAACAAATAACAAAGTATCAGTTTTTTTCGACAAAAATCAGATTTGTTAAAAATAGCAAAATACCGTTTTTTTCGACAAAAATCATATTTGTCATAAAATAGCAAAGATTTGTCCAAAAATAGCAACGGTTTTTTCGTAAAAAATCAGATTTGTCATAAAATGGCAAAAAAATACGATTTTTTTTTTTTCGCCAAAAAATCAGATATATGAAAATGTGGCGAAAATAGCGGTTATTCCGACAAAAATCAGATTTGTCCAAAAATGGCAAACGGTTTTTTGATAAAAAATCAGATTTGTCAAGAAATGGCAAAGTATCGGGTTTTTCGACAAAAATCAGATATGTTAAAAAATGGCAAAATAACTGGTTTTTTCGACAAAAATCAGATTTGTCAAAAAAATGGCAAAATACCGGTTTTATCGACAAAAATAATATTTGTCATAAGATGGCAAAGTAACGGTTTTTTAAAAACGACAAAAATCAGATTTGTCAAAAAATGACAAAAATAACAGTTTTTCGTCAAAATTCAGATTTGTCAACATATAGCAAAATAACAGTTTTTGCGACAAAAAACAGATTTGTTAAAAAATGGCAAAATAACGGATTTTTTTCGACAAAAATCAGATTTGTCAAAAAAATGGCAAAATACCGGTTTTTTCGACAAAAATCATATTTGTCATAAAATGGCAAACGGTTTTTTCGTCAAAATTCAGATTTGTCTTAAAATGGCAAAGTGACGGTATTTTTCGACAAAAATCAGATATGTCAAAAAATGGCAAAATAACGTTATTTTTTCGACAAAAATCAAATTTGTCCAAAAATGGCAAAAAAACATAAAAATTCAGATTTGTCAAAAAATGGCAAAATAACTGGGTTTTTTCGACAAAAATCAGATTTGTTAAAAAATGGCAAAATATCTGGTTTTTTCGACAAAAGTCAGATTTGTCAAAAAAATGGCAAAATACCGTTTTTTTCGACAAAAATCAGATTTGTCAAAACAATGGCTAAATACCGGTTTTTTCGACAAAAATCAGATTTGTCCACAAATGGCAAAGTATCAGTTTTTTCGACAATAATCAGATATGTTAAAAAATGGCAAAATAACTGGTTTTTCGACAAAAATCAGATTTGTCAAAAAAAATGGCAAAATACCGGTTTTTTCGACAAAAATCATATTTGTCATAAAATGGCAAAGTAACGGTTTTTTACAACAAAAATCAGATTTGTCATAAAATGCCAAAAATAACTGTTTTTTTGTCAAAATTCAGATTTGTCAACAATAACGGCAAAATAACGGTTTTTTCGACAAAAATCAGATATGTTAAAAAATTTCAAAATAACTGGTTTTTTCAACAAAAATCAGATATGTCAAAAAAATGGCAAAATACCGGTTTTTTTCGACAAAAATCAGATTTGTCCAAAAATGGCAAACGGTTTTTTCGTAGAAAATCACATTTGTCAAAAAATGGCAAAAAAAAAATTTTTTTCGCCAAAAAATCAGATATATGAAGTGGCGAAAATAGCGGTCCTTCCGACAAAAATTAGTTTTGCCAAGAATGGCTAAATAAATTTTTTTCGTCAGAAATCTGATGTGTCAAAAAAATGGCAAAATAACGCTTTTTTTCGACAAAAATCAGATTTGTCCAAAAATGGCAAACGGTTTTTTCGTAAAAATTCAGATTTGTCAACACATGGCAAAATAACGGATTTTTTTCGACAAAAATCAGATTTGTCAAAAAATGCAAAAAATAACGGTTTGTCGTCAAAATTCAGATTTGTCAACATATAGCAAAATAACAGTTTTTTCGACAAAAAACAAATTTGTTAAAAAATGGCAAAATAAGTAGTTTTTTCGACAAAAATTAGATTTGTTAAAGAATGGCAAAATAACTGTTTTTTCGACAAAAATCAGATTTGTCAAAAAAAAATGGCCAAATACCGACAAAAATTAGTTTTGCTAAGAAATGACAAAAAACAGCAAATATAACGGTTTTTCGTCAAAATTCAGATTTGTCAACAAATTGCAAAGTATCGGTTTTTTCGACAAAAAATCAGATTTGCTAAAAAAATATCAAAATTACTGGTTTTTTCGACAAAAGTCAGATTTGTCAAATAAATGGCAAAATACCGGTTTTTTCGACAAAAATCAGATTTTTCATAAAATGATAACGGTTTTTCGTCAAAATTCAGATTTGTCAACAAATAACAAAGTATTAGTTTTTTCGACAAAAATCAGATTTGTTAAAAATAGCAAAATACCGTTTTTTTTCGACAAAAATCATATTTGTCATAAAATGGCAAAGATTTGTCCAAAAATAGCAAACGGTTTTTTCGTAAAAAATCAGATTTGTCATAAAATGGCAAAAAAAATACGATTTTTTTTTTTCGCCAAAAAATCAGATATATGAAAATGTGGCGAAAATAGCGGTTATTCCGACAAAAATCAGATTTGTCCAAAAATGGCAAACGGTTTTTTGATAAAAAATCAGATTTGTCAAGAAATGGCAAAGTATCGGGTTTTTCGACAAAAATCAGATATGTTAAAAAATGCCAAAATAACTGGTTTTTTCGACAAAAATCAGATTTGTCAAAAAAATGGCAAAATACCGGTTTTATCGACAAAAATAATATTTGTCATAAGATGGCAAAGTAACGGTTTTTTACGACAAAAATCAGATTTGTCAAAAAATGACAAAAATAACAGTTTTTCGTCAAAATTCAGATTTGTCAACATATAGCAAAATAACAGTTTTTGAGACAAAAAACAGATTTGTTAAAAAATGGCAAAATAACTGTTTTTTTCAACAAAAATCAGATTTGTTAAAAAATGCAAAATAACTGTTTTTTCGACAAAAATCAGATTTGTCAAAAAAAATGGCCAAATACCGACAAAAATTAGTTTTGCTAAAAAATGACAAAAAAAGGCAAAAATAACGGTTTTTCGTCAAAATTCAGATTTGTCAACAATAACGGCAAAATAACGGTTTTTTTCGACAAAAATCAGATTTGTTAAAAAATTTCAAAATAACTGGTTTTTTCGACAAAAATCAGATTTGTCAAAAAAATGGCAAAATACCGGTTTTTTTCGACAAAAATCAGATTTGTCCAAAAATGGCAAACGGTTTTTTCGTAAAAAATCACATTTGTCAAAAAATGGCAAAAAAAAAAACGATTTTTTTCGCCAAAAAATCAGATATATGAAGTGGCGAAAATAGCGGTCCTTCCGACAAAAATTAGTTTTGCCAAGAATGGCTAAAAAAATTTTTTTTTTCGTCAAAAATCAGATGTGTCAAAAAAATGGCAAAATACCGCTTTTTTTCGACAAAAATCAGATTTGTCCAAAAAATGGCAAACGGTTTTTTCGTAAAAATTCAGATTTGTCAAAAAATGGCAAAATAACGGATTTTTTTTTCGACAAAAATCAGATTTGTCAAAAAATGCAAAAAATAACGGTTTGTCGTCAAAATTCAGATTTGTCAACATATAGCAAAATAACAGTTTTTGCGACAAAAAACAAATTTGTTAAAAAAATGGCAAAATAAGTAGTTTTTTCGACAAAAATTAGATTTGTCAAAGAAAATAACTGTTTTTTCGACAAAAATCAGATTTGTCAAAAAAAATGGCAAATACCGACAAAAATTAGTTTTGCGAAATGAAACAAAAACAGCAAATATAACGGTTTTTTCGTCAAAATTCAGATTTGTCAACAAATTGCAAAGTATCGGTTTTTTCGACAAAAATCAGATTTGCTAAAAAATATCAAAATTACTGGTTTTTTCGACAAAAGTCAGATTTGTCAAATAAATGGCAAAATACCGGTTTTTTTCGACAAAAATCAGATTTTTCATAAAATGATAACGGTTTTTCGTCAAAATTCAGATTTGTCAACAAATAACAAAGTATCAGTTTTTTCGACAAAAATCAGATTTGTTAAAAATAGCAAAATACCGTTTTTTTTTCGACAAAAATCATATTTGTCATAAAATGGCAAAGATTTGTCCAAAAATAGCAAACGGTTTTTTCGTAAAAAATCAGATTTGTCATAAAATGGCAAAAAAAATACGATTTTTTTTTCGCCAAAAAATCAGATATATGAAAATGTGGCGAAAATAGCGGTTATTCCGACAAAAATCAGATTTGTCCAAAAATGGCAAACGGTTTTTTGATAAAAAATCAGATTTGTCAAGAAATGGCAAAGTATCGGGTTTTTCGACAAAAATCAGATATGTTAAAAAATGGCAAAATAACTGGTTTTTTCGACAAAAATCAGATTTGTCAAAAAAATGGCAAAATACCGGTTTTATCGACAAAAATAATATTTGTCATAAGATGGCAAAGTAACGGTTTTTTACGACAAAAATCAGATTTGTCAAAAAATGACAAAAATAACAGTTTTTCGTCAAAATTCAGATTTGTCAACATATAGCAAAATAACAGTTTTTGAGACAAAAAACAGATTTGTTAAAAAATGGCAAAATAACTGTTTTTTTCGACAAAAATCAGATTTGTTAAAAAATGCAAAATAACTGTTTTTTCGACAAAAATCAGATTTGTCAAAAAAAATGGCCAAATACCGACAAAAATTAGTTTTGCTAAGAAATGACAAAAAAATGGCAAAAATAACGGTTTTTCGTCAAAATTCAGATTTGTCAACAAATGACAAACTATCGGTTTTTTCGACAAAAATCAGATTTGTCAAAAAATATCAAAATTACTGGTTTTTTCGACAAAAATCAGATTTGTCAAAAAATGGCAAAATACCGGTTTTTTTCGACAAAAAATCAGATTTGTCATAAAATGGCAAAATAACGGTTTTTTTTCGACAAAAAATCAGATTTGTCAAAAAATGGCAAAGATAACGGTTTTTTCGTCAAAATTCAGATTTGTCAAAAAATGACAAAATAACGGTTTTTTCGACAAAAATCAGATTTGCTAAAAAAATGGCAAAATAACTGGTTTTTTCGACAAAAATCAGATTTGTCAAAAAATGGCAAAATACCGGTTTTTTTCGACAAAAATCAGATTTGTCAAAAAATGGCAAAATAACGGATTTTTTTTTTTCGAAAAAAATCAGATTTGTCAAAAAATGGCAAAATAACGGTTTTTCGTCAAAATTCAGATTTGTCAACAAATGGCAAAGTATCGGTTTTTTCGACAAAAATCAGATATGTTAAAAAATGGCAAAATAACGGTTTTTTTCGACAAAAATCAGATTTGTCAAAAAATGGCAAAATAACGGGTTTTTCGACAAAAATCAGATTTGTCAAAAAATGGCAAAATAACGTTTTTTTTCGACAAAATCAGTTTTGTCAAAAAATGGCAAAATAACGGTTTTTTTCGACAAAAATCAGATTTGTCCAAAAATGGCAAAATAACGGTTTTTTTCGACAAAAAATCAGATTTGTCAAAAAATGGCAAAAATAAGTGGTTTTTTCGACAAAAATCAGATTTGTCAAAAAATGGCAAAATAACGGTTTTTTCGACAAAAAATCAAATTTGTTTTTCAAAAAATCAGATTTGTCAAAAAATGGCAAACGGTTTTTTCGCAAAAAATCAGATTTGTCAAAAAATGGGCAAAATAACGGTTTTTTCGACAAAAATCAGATTTGTCAAAAAATGACAAAATAACGGTTTTTCGTCAAAAATTCAGATTTGTCAACAAAATGGCAAAATATAGATTTTTTCGACAAAAATCAGATTTGTTAAAAAATGGCAAAATAACGGTTTTTTTCGACAAAAATCAGATTTGTCAAAAAATGGCAAAATAAGGTTTTTTCGACAAAATTCAGATTTGTCTAAAAATGGCAAAATAACGGTTTTTTCGACAAAAATCAGATTTGTCAAAAAATGGCAAAATAACGTTATTTTTTCGACAAAAATCAAATTTGTCCAAAAAATGGCAAAAAAAAAAAAAAAATCAGATTTGTCAAAAAATGGCAAAATAAACGGGTTTTTCGTCAAAAAAATCAGATTTGTCAAAAAATGGCAAAATATCTGGTTTTTTCGACAAAAATCAGATTTGTCAAAAAAATGGCAAAATACCGGTTTTTTCGACAAAAATCAGATTTGTCAAAAAAATGGCAAAATACCGGTTTTTTTGACAAAAAATCAGATTTTTCATAAAATGATAACGGTTTTTTCGTCAAAATTCAGATTTGTCAACAAATAACAAAGTAACAGTTTTTTTCGACAAAAATCAGATTTGTTAAAAATAGCAAAATACCGTTTTTTTCGACAAAAATCATATTTGTCATAAAATGGCAAAGATTTGTCCAAAAATAGCAAACGGTTTTTTCGTAAAAAATCAGATTTGTCATAAAATGGCAAAAAAATACGATTTTTTTTCGCCAAAAAATCAGATATATGAAAATGTGGCGAAAATAGCGGTTATTCCGACAAAAATCAGATTTGTCCAAAAATGGCAAACGGTTTTTTGATAAAAAATCAGATTTGTCAAGAAATGGCAAAGTATCGGGTTTTTCGACAAAAATCAGATATGTTAAAAAATGGCAAAATAACTGGTTTTTTCGACAAAAATCAGATTTGTCAAAAAAATGGCAAAATACCGGTTTTATCGACAAAAATAATATTTGTCATAAGATGGCAAAGTAACGGTTTTTTCGACAAAAATCAGATTTGTCAAAAAATGACAAAAATAACAGTTTTTCGTCAAAATTCAGATTTGTCAACATATAGCAAAATAACAGTTTTTGAGACAAAAAACAGATTTGTTAAAAAATGGCAAAATAACTGTTTTTTTCAACAAAAATCAGATTTGTTAAAAAATGCAAAATAACTGTTTTTTCGACAAAAATCAGATTTGTCAAAAAAAATGGCCAAATACCGACAAAAATTAGTTTTGCTAAGAAATGACAAAAAACGGCAAAAATAACGGTTTTTCGTCAAAATTCAGATTTGTCAACAAATGACAAACTATCGGTTTTTTTCGACAAAAATCAGATTTGCTAAAAAATATCAAAATTACTGGTTTTTTTCGACAAAAATCAGATTTGTCAAATAAATGGCAAAATACCGGTTTTTTTCGACAAAAATCAGATTTGTCATAAAATGGCAAAATAACGGATTTTTTTCGAAAAAAAATCAGATTTGTCAAAAAATGGCAAAGATAACGGTTTTTCGTCAAAATTCAGATTTGTCAACAAATGACAAACTATCGGTTTTTTCGACAAAAATCAGATTTGCTAAAAAATATCAAAATTACTGGTTTTTTCGACAAAAATCAGATTTGTCAAATAAATGGCAAAATACCGGTTTTTTCGACAAAAATCAGATTTGTCATAAAATGGCAAAATAACGGATTTTTTTCGAAAAAATCTGATTTGTCAAAAAATGGCAAAGATAACGGTTTTTCGTCAAAATTCAGATTTGTCAACAAATGGCAAAGTATCGGTTTTTTCGACAACAATCAGATATGTTAAAAAATGGCAAAATAACGGATTTTTTTCGACAAAAATCAGATTTGTCAACAAATGGCAAAATAACGGGTTCTTCGACAGAAATCAGATTTGTCAAAAAATGGAAAAATAATGTTTTTTTTTTCGACATAATCAGTTTTGTCAAAAAAATGGCTAAATGTCGGTTTTTTTTCGACAAAAATCAGATTTGTCCAAAAATGGCAAACGGTTTTTTCGTAAAAAATCAGATTTGTCAAAAAATGGCAAAATAACGGTTTTTTTCGACAAAAATCAGATTTGTCAAAAAATGCCAAAAATAACGGTTTGTCGTCAAAATTCAGATTTGTCAAAAAATAGCAAAATAACAGTTTTTTCGACAAAAAACAAATTTGTTAAAAAAATGGCAAAATAAGTAGTTTTTTCGACAAAAATTAGATTTGTTAAAAAATGGCAAAATAACTGTTTTTTCGACAAAAATCAGATTTGTCAAAAAAATGGCCAAATACCGACAAAATTAGTTTTGTCATAAGAAATGACAAAAAACAGCAAATATAACGGTTTTTCGTCAAAATTCAGATTTGTCAACAAATGGCAAAAATATCGGTTTTTTCGACAAAAATCAGATTTGCTAAAAAAATATCAAAATAACTGGTTTTTTTCGACAAAAGTCAGATTTGTCAAAAAAATGGCAAAATACCGGTTTTTTCGACAAAAATCAGATTTTTCATAAAATGGAAATAACGGTTTTTCGTCAAAATTCAGATTTGTCAACAAAATAACAAAGTATCAGTTTTTTTCGACAAAAATCAGATTTGTCAAAAAATGGCAAAATAACGGTTTTTTTCGACAAAAATCAGATTTGTCATAAAATGGCAAAATAACGGATTTTTTTCGAAAAAAATCAGATTTGTCAAAAAATGGCAAAGATAACGGTTTTTTCGTCAAAATTCAGATTTGTCAACAAATGACAAAATAACGGTTTTTTCGACAAAAATCAGATTTGCTAAAAAAATATCAAAATTACTGGTTTTTTCGACAAAAATCAGATTTGTCAAAATAATGGCAAAATACCGGTTTTTTTCGACAAAAATCAGATTTGTCAAAAAATGGCAAAATAACGGATTTTTTTTCGAAAAAATCAGATTTGTCAAAAAATGGCAAAGATAACGGTTTTTCGTCAAAATTCAGATTTGTCAAAAAATGGCAAAATAATCGGTTTTTTCGACAACAATCAGATATGTTAAAAAATGGCAAAATAACGGTTTTTTTTCGACAAAAATCAGATTTGTCAACAAATGGCAAAATAACGGGTTCTTCGACAGAAATCAGATTTGTCAAAAAATGGAAAAATAATGTTTTTTTTTCGACAAAATCAGTTTTGTCAAAAAAATGGCTAAATGTCGGTTTTTTTCGACAAAAATCAGATTTGTCCAAAAATGGCAAACGGTTTTTTCGTAAAAAATCAGATTTGTCAAAAAAATGCCAAAAATAACGGTTTGTCGTCAAAATTCAGATTTGTCAAAAAATGGCAAAGTATCGGGTTTTTTCGACAAAAATCAGATATGTTAAAAAATGGCAAAATAACTGGTTTTTTCGACAAAAAATCAGATTTGTCAAAAAAAAATGGCAAAATACCGGTTTTATCGACAAAAATAATATTTGTCAAAAAATGGCAAAGTAACGGTTTTTTACGACAAAAATCAAATTTGTCAAAAAATGACAAAAATAACAGTTTTTCGTCAAAATTCAGATTTGTCAACATATAGCAAAATAACAGTTTTTTTCGACAAAAAACAGATTTGTTAAAAAATGGCAAAATAACTGGTTTTTTCAACAAAAATCAGATTTGTCAAAAAAATGCAAAATAACTGTTTTTTTCGACAAAAATCAGATTTGTCAAATAAATGGCCAAATACCGACAAAAATTAGTTTTGCTAAGAAATGACAAAAAATGGCAAAAATAACGGTTTTTCGTCAAAAATTCAGATTTGTCAACATATGACAAACTATCGGTTTTTTCAACAAAAATCAGATTTGTTAAAAAAATGGCAAAATAACTGTTTTTTCGACAAAAATCAGATTTGTCAAAAAATGGCCAAATACCGACAAAAATTAGTTTTGCTAAGAAATGACAAAAAACGGCAAAAATAACGGTTTTTCGTCAAAATTCAGATTTGTCAAATAAATGGCAAAATACCGGTTTTTTTCGACAAAAATCAGATTTGTCATAAAATGGCAAAATAACGGATTTTTTTTCGAAAAAAAATCAGATTTGTCAAAAAAATGGCAAAAGATAACGGTTTTTTCGTCAAAATTCAGATTTGTCAACAAATGACAAACTATCGGTTTTTTTCGACAAAAATCAGATTTGCTAAAAAATATCAAAATTACTGGTTTTTTTTACAAAAATCAGATTTGTCAAATTAATGGCAAAATACCGGTTTTTTTTCGACAAAAATCAGATTTGTCAAAAAATGGCAAAATAACGGATTTTTTTCGAAAAAAATCTGATTTGTCAAAAAATGGCAAATATAACGGTTTTTCGTCAAAATTCAGATTTGTCAACAAATGGCAAAGTATCGGTTTTTTCGACAACAATCAGATATGTTAAAAAATGGCAAAATAACGGATTTTTTTCGACAAAAATCAGATTTGTCAACAAATGGCAAAATAACGGGTTTTTCGACAGAAATCAGATTTGTCAAAAAATGGAAAAATAATGTTTTTTTCGACATAATCAGTTTTGTCAAAAAAATGGCTAAATGTCGGTTTTTTTCGACAAAAATCAGATTTGTCCAAAAATGGCAAACGGTTTTTTCGTAAAAAATCAGATTTGTCAAAAATTGGCAAAATAAGTGGGTTTTTCGACAAAAATCAGATTTGTCAAAAAAATGGCAAAATACCGGTTTTTTTCGACAAAAATCATATTTGTCATAAAAAAAAAAACGATTTTTTTTCGGCAAAAAATCAGATATATGAAAATGTGGCGAAAATAGCGGTTATTCCGACAAAAATTAATTTTGCTAAGAAATGACAAAATAAATTTTTTTTCGTCAAAATTCAGATTTGTCAACAAATGGCAAAATAAGGTTTTTTCGACAAAAATCAGATATGTTAAAAAATGGCAAAATAACGGATTTTTTTCGACAAAAATCATATTTGTCATAAAATGGCAAACGGTTTTTCGTCAAAATTCAGATTTGTCTTAAAATGGCAAAGTGACGGTATTTTTTCGACAAAAATCAGATATGTCAAAAAATGGCAAAATAACGTTATTTTTTCGACAAAAAATCAAATTTGTCCAAAAAATGGCAAAAAAAAAAAAAAAATTCAGATTTGTCAAAAAATGGCAAAATAACTGGGTTTTTTCGACAAAAATCAGATTTGTTAAAAAATGGCAAAATATCTGGTTTTTTTCGACAAAAGTCAGATTTGTCAAAAAAATGGCAAAATACCGTTTTTTTCGACAAAAATCAGATTTGTCAAAACAATGGCTAAATACCGGTTTTTTTCGACAAAAATCAGATTTGTCCACAAATGGCAAAGTATCAGTTTTTTCGACAATAATCAAATATGTTAAAAAATGGCAAAATAACTGGTTTTTTCGACAAAAATCAGATTTGTTAAAAAAATGGCAAAATACCGGTTTTTTTCGACAAAAATCATATTTGTCATAAAATGGCAAAGTAACGGTTTTTTTACAACAAAAATCAGATTTGTCATAAAATGCCAAAAATAACTGTTTTTTTGTCAAAATTCAGATTTGTCAACAATAACGGCAAAATAACGGTTTTTTTCGACAAAAATCAGATATGTTAAAAAATGTCAAAATAACTGGTTTTTTTCAACAAAAATCAGATATGTCAAAAAAAGGCAAAATACCGGTTTTTTTCGACAAAAATCAGATTTGTCCAAAAATGGCAAACGGTTTTTTCGTAGAAAATCACATTTGTCAAAAAATGGCAAAATAACGGATTTTTTTCGACAAAAATCAGATTTGTCAAAAAATGCCAAAAATAACGGTTTGTCGTCAAAATTCAGATTTGTCAACATACAGCAAAATAACAGTTTTTTCGACAAAAAACAAATTTGTTAAAAAATGGCAAAATAAGTAGTTTTTTCGACAAAAATTAGATTTGTTAAAGAATGGCAAAATAACTGTTTTTTTTCGACCAAAATCAGATTTGTCAAAAAAAAATGGCCAAATACCGACAAAAATTAGTTTTGCTAAGAAATGACAAAAAACAGCAAATATAACGGTTTTTCGTCAAAATTCAGATTTGTCAACAAATAACAAAGTATCCGTTTTTTCGACAAAAAATCAGATTTGTTAAAAAATAGCAAAATACCGTTTTTTTCGACAAAAATCATATTTGTCATAAAATGGCAAAGATTTGTCCAAAAATAGCAAACGGTTTTTTCGTAAAAAAATCAGATTTGTCATAAAATGGCAAAAAAATACGATTTTTTTTTTCGCCAAAAAAATCAGATATATGAAAATGTGGCGAAAATAGCGGTTATTCCGACAAAAATCAGATTTGTCCAAAAATGGCAAACGGTTTTTTGATAAAAAATCAGATTTGTCAAGAAATGGCAAAGTATCGGGTTTTTCGACAAAAATCAGATATGTTAAAAAATGGCAAAATAACTGGTTTTTTTGACAAAAATCAGATTTGTCAAAAAAATGGCAAAATACCGGTTTTTTCGACAAAAATAATATTTGTCAAAAGATGGCAAAGTAACGGTTTTTTACGACAAAAATCAAATTTGTCAAAAAATGACAAAAATAACAGTTTTTCGTCAAAATTCAGATTTGTCAACATATAGCAAAATAACAGTTTTTGCGACAAAAAACAGATTTGTTAAAAAATGGCAAAATAACTGGTTTTTTCAACAAAAATCAGATTTGTTAAAAAATGCAAAATAACTGTTTTTTCGACAAAAATCAGATTTGTCAAATAAATGGCCAAATACCGACAAAAATTAGTTTTGCTAAGAAATGACAAAAAACGGCAAAAATAACGGTTTTTCGTCAAAATTCAGATTTGTCAACATATGACAAACTATCGGTTTTTTCAACAAAAATCAGATTTGTTAAAAAATGGCAAAATAACTGTTTTTTTCGACAAAAATCAGATTTGTCAAAAAAAAATGGCCAAATACCGACAAAAATTAGTTTTGCTAAGAAATGACAAAAAACGGCAAAAATAACGGTTTTTCGTCAAAAATCAGATTTGTCAAATAAATGGCCAAATACCGGTTTTTTTCGACAAAAATCAGATTTGTCAAAAAATGGCAAAAAAAACGGATTTTTTTCGAAAAAAATCAGATTTGTCAAAAAAATGGCAAAGATAACGGTTTTTCGTCAAAATTCAGATTTGTCAACAAATGACAAACTATCGAGGTTTTTTCGACAAATATCAGATTTGCTAAAAAATATCAAAATTACTGGTTTTTTCGACAAAAATCAGATTTGTCAAATAAATGGCAAAATACCGGTTTTTTTTCGACAAAAAATCAGATTTGTCATAAAATGGCAAAATAACGGATTTTTTTCGAAAAAATCTGATTTGTCAAAAAATGGCAAAGATAACGGTTTTTCGTCAAAATTCAGATTTGTCAACAAATGGCAAAGTATCGGTTTTTTCGACAACAATCAGATATGTTAAAAAATGGCAAAATAACGGATTTTTTTCGACAAAAATCAGATTTGTCAACAAATGGCAAAATAACGGGTTCTTCGACAGAAATCAGATTTGTCAAAAAATGGAAAAATAATGTTTTTTTTCGACATAATCAGTTTTGTCAAAAAAATGGCTAAATGTCGGTTTTTTTTCGACAAAAAATCAGATTTGTCCAAAAATGGCAAACGGTTTTTTCGTAAAAAATCAGATTTGTCAAAAATTGGCAAAATACCGGTTTTTTTCCAAAAATCATATTTGTCATAAAAAAAAAAAATTTTTTTTTCGCTAAAAAATCAGATATATGCAAATATGGCGAAAATAGCGGTTTTTCCGACAAAAATTAATTTTTTCTAAGAAATGACAAAATAAATTTTTTTCGTCAAAAATTCAGATTTGTCAACAAATGGCAAAGTATAGGTTTTTTCGACAAAAATCAGATATGTTAAAAAATGGCAAAATAACGGATTTTTTTCGACAAAAATCATATTTGTCATAAAATGGCAAACGGTTTTTTTCGTCAAAATTCAGATTTGTCTTAAAATGGCAAAATGACGGTATTTTTCGACAAAAATCAGATTTGTTAAAAAATGGCAAAATATCTGGTTTTTTCGACAAAAGTCAGATTTGTCAAAAAAAATGGCAAAATACCGTTTTTTTCGACAAAAATCAGATTTGTCAAAACAATGGCTAAATACCGGTTTTTCGACAAAAATCAGATTTGTCCAAAAATGGCAAAGTATCAGTTTTTTCGACAATAATCAGATATGTTAAAAAATGGCAAAATAACTGGTTTTTCGACAAAAATCAGATTTGTTAAAAAAATGGCAAAATACCGGTTTTTTCGACAAAAATCATATTTGTCATAAAATGGCAAAGTAACGGTTTTTTACAACAAAAATCAGATTTGTCATAAAATGCCAAAAATAACTGTTTTTTTGTCAAAATTCAGATTTGTCAACAATAACGGCAAAATAACGGTTTTTTTCGACAAAAATCAGATATGTTAAAAAATTTCAAAATAACTGGTTTTTTCAACAAAAATCAGATATGTCAAAAAAATGGCAAAATACCGGTTTTTTTCGACAAAAATCAGATTTGTCCAAAAATGGCAAACGGTTTTTTCGTAAAAATCACATTTGTCAAAAAATGGCAAAATAACGGATTTTTTTCGACAAAAATCAGATTTGTCAAAAAATGCCAAAAATAACGGTTTGTCGTCAAAATTCAGATTTGTCAACATATAGCAAAATAACAGTTTTTGCGACAAAAAACAAATTTGTTAAAAAATGGCAAAATAAGTAGTTTTTTCGACAAAAATTAGATTTGTTAAAGAATGGCAAAATAACTGTTTTTTCGACAAAAATCAGATTTGTCAAAAAAAATGGCCAAATACCGACAAAAATTAGTTTTGCTAAGAAATGACAAAAAACAGCAAATATAACGGTTTTTTGTTAAAATTCAGATTTGTCAACAAATTGCAAAAGTATCGGTTTTTTCGACAAAAATCAGATTTGCTAAAAAAATATCAAAATTACTGGTTTTTTTCGACAAAAGTCAGATTTGTCAAATAAATGGCAAAATACCGGTTTTTTCGACAAAAATCATATTTGTCATAAAATGGCAAAGATTTGTCCAAAAATAGCAAACGGTTTTTTCGTAAAAAATCAGATTTGTCATAAAATGGCAAAAAAATACGATTTTTTTTCGCCAAAAATCAGATATATGAAAATGTGGCGAAAATAGCGGTTATTCCGACAAAAATCAGATTTGTCCAAAAATGGCAAACGGTTTTTTGATAAAAAATCAGATATGTTAAAAAATGGCAAAATAACTGGTTTTTTCGACAAAAATCAGATTTGTCAAAAAAATGGCAAAATACCGGTTTTATCGACAAAACTAATATTTGTCATAAGATGGCAAAGTAACGGTTTTTTACGACAAAAATCAAATTTGTCAAAAAATGACAAAAATAACAGTTTTTCGTCAAAATTCAGATTTGTCAACATATAGCAAAATAACAGTTTTTGCGACAAAAAACAGATTTGTTAAAAAATGGCAAAATAACTGGTTTTTTCAACAAAAATCAGATTTGTTAAAAAATGCAAAATAACTGTTTTTTGACAAAAATCAGATTTGTCAAAAAAAATGGCCAAATACCGACAAAAATTAGTTTTGCTAAGAAATGACAAAAAACGGCAAAAATAACGGTTTTTCGTCAAAATTCAGATTTGTCAACAAATGACAAACTATCGGTTTTTTTCGACAAAAAATCAGATTTGCTAAAAAATATCAAAATTACTGGTTTTTTTCGACAAAAATCAGATTTGTCAAATAAATGGCAAAATACCGGTTTTTTTTCGACAAAAAATCAGATTTGTCATAAAATAAGCAAAATAACGGATTTTTTTCGAAAAAAATCAGATTTGTCAAAAAATGGCAAAGATAACGGTTTTTTCGTCAAAATTCAGATTTGTCAACAAATGACAAAATATCGGTTTTTTCGACAAAAATCAGATTTGCTAAAAAATATCAAAATTACTGGTTTTTTCGACAAAAATCAGATTTGTCAAATAAATGGCAAAATACCGGTTTTTTTCGACAAAAATCAGATTTGTCATAAAATGGCAAAATAACGGATTTTTTTCGAAAAAATCTGATTTGTCAAAAAATGGCAAAGATAACGGTTTTTTCGTCAAAAATCAGATTTGTCAACAAATGGCAAAGTATCGGTTTTTTCGACAACAATCAGATATGTTAAAAAATGGCAAAATAACGGATTTTTTTCGACAAAAAATCAGATTTGTCAACAAATGGCAAAATAACGGGTTCTTCGACAGAAATCAGATTTGTCAAAAAATGGAAAAATAATGTTTTTTTTCGACATAATCAGTTTTGTCAAAAAATGGCTAAATGTCGGTTTTTTTCGACAAAAATCAGATTTGTCCAAAAATGGCAAAACGGTTTTTTCGTAAAAAATCAGATTTGTCAAAAATTGGCAAAATAAGTGGGTTTTTCGACAAAAATCAGATTTGTCAAAAAAATGGCAAAATACCGGTTTTTTCGACAAAAATAATATTTGTCATAAGATGGCAAAGTAACGGTTTTTTTCGACAAAAATCAGATTTGTCAAAAAATGACAAAAATAACAGTTTTTCGTCAAAATTCAGATTTGTCAACATATAGCAAAATAACAGTTTTTGCGACAAAAAACAGATTTGTTAAAAAATGGCAAAATAACTGGTTTTTTCAACAAAAATCAGATTTGTTAAAAAATGCAAAATAACTGTTTTTTCGACAAAAATCAGATTTGTCAAAAAAATGGCCAAATACCGACAAAAATTAGTTTTGCTAAGAAATGACAAAAAACGGCAAAAATAACGGTTTTTCGTCAAAATTCAGATTTGTCAACAAATGACAAACTATCGGTTTTTTCGACAAAAATCAGATTTGCTAAAAAATATCAAAATTACTGGTTTTTTCGACAAAAATCAGATTTGTCAAATAAATGGCAAAATACCGGTTTTTTCGACAAAAATCAGATTTTTCATAAAATGATAACGGTTTTTCGTCAAAATTCAGATTTGTCAACAAATAACAAAGTATCAGTTTTTTCGACAAAAATCAGATTTGTTAAAAATAGCAAAATACCGTTTTTTTCGACAAAAATCATATTTGTCATAAAATGGCAAAGATTTGTCCAAAAATAGCAAACGGTTTTTTTCGTAAAAAATCAGATTTGTCATAAAATGGCAAAAAAAATACGATTTTTTTTTTCGCCAAAAAATCAGATATATGAAAATGTGGCGAAAATAGCGGTTATTCCGACAAAAATCAGATTTGTCCAAAAATGGCAAACGGTTTTTTGATAAAAAATCAGATTTGTCAAGAAATGGCAAAGTATCGGGTTTTTTCGACAAAAATCAGATATGTTAAAAAATGGCAAAATAACTGGTTTTTTCGACAAAAATCAGATTTGTCAAAAAAATGGCAAAATACCGGTTTTATCGACAAAAATAATATTTGTCATAAGATGGCAAAGTAACGGTTTTTTACGACAAAAATCAGATTTGTCAAAAAATGACAAAAATAACAGTTTTTCGTCAAAATTCAGATTTGTCAACATATAGCAAAATAACAGTTTTTGCGACAAAAAACAGATTTGTTAAAAAATGGCAAAATAACTGGTTTTTTCAACAAAAATCAGATTTGTTAAAAAATGCAAAATAACTGTTTTTTCGACAAAAAATCAGATTTGTCAAAAAAATGGCCAAATACCGACAAAAATTAGTTTTGCTAAGAAATGACAAAAAACGGCAAAAATAACGGGTTTTCGTCAAAATTCAGATTTGTCAACAAATGACAAACTATCGGTTTGTTCGACAAAAATCAGATTTGCAAATAAAGAATATCAAAATTACTGGTTTTTTCGACAAAAATCAGATTTGTCAAATAAATGGCAAAGTACAAAAATCAGGTTTTTTTCGACAAAAATCAGATTTGTCATAAAATGGCAAAATAACGGATTTTTTTCGAAAAAATCTGATTTGTCAAAAAATGGCAAAGATAACGGTTTTTCGTCAAAATTCAGATTTGTCAACAAATGGCAAAGTATCGGTTTTTTCTGACAAAAATCAGATATGTTAAAAAATGGCAAAATAACGGATTTTTTTCGACAAAAATCAGATTTGTCAACAAATGGCAAAATAACGGGTTCTTCGACAGAAATCAGATTTGTCAAAAAATGGAAAAATGATGTTTTTTTTTCGACATAATCAGTTTTGTCAAAAAAATGGCTAAATGTCGGTTTTTTTCGACAAAAATCAGATTTGTCCAAAAATGGCAAACGGTTTTTTCAAAAATGTTTCGTAAAAAATCATATTTGTCAAAAATTGGCAAAATAAGTGGGTTTTTCGACAAAAATCAGATTTGTCAAAAAAATGGCAAAATACCGGTTTTTTCGACAAAAATCATATTTGTCAAAAAAAAACATTTTAAATAAAAAACGATTAACGGTTTTTCGCCAAAAAATCAGATATATGAAAATGTGGCGAAAATAGCGGTTATTCCGACAAAAATTAATTTTTCGCTAAAAAATGACAAAATAAATTTTTTTCGTCAAAATTCAGATTTGTCAACAAATGGCAAAGTATAGGCTTTTTCGACGAAAATCAGATTTTTCAAAAAAATGGCAAAATAGGGGGTTTTTTCGTCAAAAATCAGATTTGTCTAAAAATGGAAAAATTACGGTATTTTTCGACAAAAATAAGATTTGTCAAAAAAATGGCAAAAAAAACGTTTAAAATCAGATTTGTCAAAAATGGCAAAATAACGGTTTTCACAAAAATCAGATTTGTCAAAAAATGGCAAAATACAGTTTTCGACAAAAACAGATTTGTCAAAAACAAAATACTTTTCGTCAAAATTCAGATTTGTCCAAAAAATGGCAAAATATAACGGTTTTTTTATCGACAAAAATCAGATTTGTCAAAAAATGGCAAAATAACGGTATATTTTCAACAAAAATCAGATTTGTCAAAAAATGGCAAAATCGATTTGTCAAAAAATCAAAATAAACCGTTTTTTTCCAAAAAAATCAGATTTGTCAAAAAATGGCAAAATAACGGTTTTTTCGACAAAAATCAGATTTGTCAAAAATGGCAAAAATAACGGTTTTTTTTCGACAAAAAATCAGATTTGTCAAAAAATTTAAAAAATTGTCAAAAATGGCAAAATAACGGTTTTTTTCGTCAAAATTCAGATTTGTCAAAAAATGGCAAAATACTTTTTAAAACTATTTGAAATCAAAATTTAAAATAACGGTTTTTTTTCAAAATCAGATTTGTCAAAAATGGCAAAATAACGGTTTTTTCCAACTAAAATCAGATTTGTCCAAAAAATTAGCAAAAATACCGTTTTTTTTTCGACAAAAAAAAAAATGCAAACCGGCAAATCAGATTTGCAAAAAATGGCAAAATAACGGTTTTTTCCATCAAAATTTAGATTTGTTATAAAATGGCAAAATAACGGTTTTTTTTGACAAAAATCAGATTTGTCAAAAAATGGCAAAAAAAACGTTTTTTTTTGACAAAAAAATCAGATATGTCAAAAAATGGCGAAAATAACGGTTTTTTTTCGACAAAAAATCAGATTTGTCAAAAAATGGCAAAATAACGGTTTTTCGTCAAAATTCAGATTTGTTCAAAAATAAATTTTTCGTCAAAATTCTGATTTGTCAAAAAATGACAAAACCAGGTTTTCAAAAATTGACAAAATAACGGTTTTTTCGTCAAAAATCAGAGAGACAAAAAATGCCAAAATAACGGTTTTCGCAAAATGATTTTGAAAAATTGGCAAAATAACGGTTTTTCAACAAAATAGATTTGTCAAAATTCAAAAACCGTTGTCCATCAAAATTCAGATTTGTTAAAAATGCAAAATACGGTTAGTTTTTGACAAAAAATCAGATTTGTCAAAAAATGGCAAAAATAACGTTTTTTTTCGACAAAAAAATCCAGATATGTCAAAAAATGGCAAAAATAACGGTTTTTTCGTCAAAAATCAGATTTGTCAAAAAATGACAAAAAATCACATTTGTCAAAAAATGACAAAAAATAAGGTTTTTCCGTCAAAAATAGATGCAAAAATCAAAATATCGGTTTTTCACAAAAATCAGATTTTCAAAAAAAACAAATTTTTTCTAAAACAATGTCAGACAAAAATCAGATTTGTTCAAAAATTACATAATAACGGTTTTTTTCGTTAAAAAATCAGATTTGTCCAAAAATGACAAAGATTTTTCTCGACTAAAATCAAATTTGTCAAAAAATAGCAAAATAGCGGTTTTTTCCAACTAAATTCAGATTTGTCCAAAATTGGCAAAAATACCGTTTTTTTTTCGAAAAAAATTACAAATAACGGTTTTTTTCCGTCAAAACTTAGATTTGTTATAAAATGGCAAAGTAACGGTTTGTTTTTGACAAAAAATCAGATTTGTCAAAAAATTTCAAAAAAAACTACGTTTTTTTTTTTTTTGAAAATCAAAAATCAGATAAGTCAAAAAGTGGCGAAAATAGCGGTTTTTTCGTCAAAATTCAGATATGTAAAAAAAATGGCAAAATATCTGTTTTTTTCGTCAAACTTTAGATTTGTTCAAAATTGACAAAATAACGGGTTTTTCGTTAAAAATAAGAGAGACATCAAAAATCAGTTATGTTAAAATATTGAAAAATAGCGTTAGTTTTTTCGAAAAAATCTATATATCAAAACATTGCAAAACAACGTTTTTTTTATGTCAAAAATCAGATTTGTCAAAAAATGAGAAAATATCGTTTTTTTCGTCAAAATTCAGATTTGTCATAAAATGGAAAAATGACGGTATTTTTCGACAAAAATAAGATTTGTCAAAAAATGGCAAATAAAAATTAATTTTTTGTCAAAATTCAGATTTGTCCAAAAATGGCAAAATTAACGGTTTTTTTTTTTCGACAAAAATCAGATTTGTCCAAAAATGGCTAAATAACGGTATATTTCAACAAAAATCAGATTTGTCAAAAATAAATTTTTTCGTCAAAATTCTGATTTGTCAAAAAATGACAAATGAACATTTTTTTCGACAAAACTCAGGTTTGTCAAGAAATTGACAAAATAACGGTTTTTTCGACAAAAATCAGAGTGGTCCAAAAATGGTAAAAATAACGGTTTTTACGTCAAAATTCTGATTTGTGAAAAATTGGCAAAATAACGGTTTTTTCCAACTAAAATAAGATTTGTCCAAAATTAGCAAAAATACCGTTTTTTTCGACAAAAACGGCACAATAACGGTTTTTTTCCATCAAAATTTAGATTTGTTATAAAATGGCAAAGTAACGGTTTGTTTTTGACAAAAATCAGATTTGTCAAAAAATGGCAAAAATAACGGTTTTTTTTCGACAAAAAATCAGATTTGTCCAAAAATGACAAAATTACGGTTTTTTTCGACAAAAAATCAAATTTGTCAAAAAATGCGATATAAAAATGAAATTTTTTTCGTCAAAATTCAGATTTGTCAAAAAATGACAAAAATCACATTTGTCAAAAAAATTACAAAAAAAAGGTTTTTTCCGACATAAATCAGATTTGTGCAAAAATGACATAATAACGGTTTTTTCGACAAAAATCAGATTTGTCCAAAAATGGCAAACTAACGGTTTTTTCGGACTAAAATCAGATTTGTCCGAAAATGGCACAGATAACTGTTTTTTTCGTCAAAAACCAGATTTGTAAAAAATGGCAAAATAACGTTTTTTTCGACCAAAATCAGAGTGGTCCAAAAATGGTAAAAATAACGGTTTTTTTCTTCAAAATTCTGATTAGTGAAAAGTTGGCAAAATAGCGGTTTTTTCCAACTAAATTCAGATTTGTCCAAAATTGGCAAAAATACCGTTTTTTTTTTCGAAAAAAACGACAAATAACGGTTTTTTTCCGTCAAAACTTAGATTTGTTATAAAATGGCAAAGTAACGGTTTGTTTTTGACAAAAATCAGATTTGTCAAAAAATTTCAAAAAAAACTACGTTTTTTTTTTTTTTTTAAATCAAAAAATCAGATAAGTCAAAAAGTGGCGAAAATAGCGGTTTTTTCGTCAAAATTCAGATATGTAAAAAAATGGCAAAATATCTGTTTTTTCGTCAAACTTTAGATTTGTTCAAAATTGACAAAATAACGGGTTTTTCGTTAAAAATAAGAGAGACATCAAAAATCAGTTATGTTAAAATATTGAAAAATAGCGTTAGTTTTTTCGAAAAAATCTATATATCAAAACATTGCAAAACAACGTTTTTTTTATGTCAAAAATCAGATTTGTCAAAAAATGAGAAAATAACGTTTTTTTCGTCAAAATTCAGATTTGTCATAAAATGGAAAAATGACGGTATTTTTCGACAAAAATAAGATTTGTCAAAAAATGGCAAATAAAAATTAATTTTTTGTCAAAATTCAGATTTGTCCAAAAATGGCTAAATAACGGTATATTTCCAACAAAAATCAGATTTGTCAAAAATAAATTTTTTTCGTCAAAATTCTGATTTGTCAAAAAATGACAAATGAACAGTTTTTTTCGACAAAACTCAGGTTTGTCAAGAAATTGACAAAATAACGGTTTTTTCGACAAAAATCAGAGTGGTCCAAAAATGGTAAAAATAACGGTTTTTACGTCAAAATTCTGATTTGTGAAAAATTGGCAAAATAACGGTTTTTTCCAACTAAAATAAGATTTGTCCAAAATTAGCAAAAAATACCGTTTTTTTCGACAAAAACGGCACAATAACGGTTTTTTTCCATCAAAATTTAGATTTGTTATAAAATGGCAAAGTAACGGTTTGTTTTTGACAAAAAATCAGATTTGTCAAAAAATGGCATAATAACGGTTTTTTTCGACAAAAATCAGATTTGTCCAAAAATGACAAAATTACGGTTTTTTTCGACAAAAATCAAATTTGTCAAAAAAATGCGATATAAAAATGAAATTTTTTGTCAAAATTCAGATTTGTCAAAAAATGACAAAAATCACATTTGTCAAAAAAATTACAAAAAAAAGGTTTTTTCCGACATAAATCAGATTTGTGCAAAAATGACATAATAACGGTTTTTTTCGTCAAAAATCAGATTTGTCCAAAAAATGACAAAATAACGGTTTTTCTCGACAAAATTTAAATTTGTCAAAAAATGGCAAAATATCGGTATTTTTCCGACAACATAACGTTTTTTTCGCCAAAATTCAAATTTGTTTTAAAAATGGCAAAGTAACGGATTATTTTCGACAAAAATCAGAATTGTCAAAAAATACCATTATAACGGTTTTTTCGACAAAAATCAGATTTGTCCAAAAATGGCAAACTAACGGTTTTTTCGGACTAAAATCAGATTTGTCCGAAAATGGCACAGATAACTGTTTTTTTCGTCAAAAACCAGATTTGTAAAAAATGGCAAAATAACGTTTTTCGACAAAAATCAGGCATAATACAAAAATGGCATAATAACGGGTTTTTTCGACAAATATCTAATTTATCCAAAAATAAAATAAAAACGATTTTTTCGTCAAAATGATCTGTCAAAAAATGACAAAATAACGTCTTTTTCGTCAAAAATCAGATTTTTCAAAAATTGCAAAAAAACGTTTTTTCGACAAAAATCAGATATGTAAAAAAATGGCGAAAATAACTGTTTTTTCGTAAAACTTCAGATTTGTCATAAAATGGCAAAATAACGTTTTGTTTTCGACAAAAATCAGATTTGCCAAAAATAATGGTTATTTCCGACAAAATATCACATTTGTGAAAAATTATAAAAATAACGGTTATTTTCGACAAAAACACATTTGTCAAAAAATTAAAAAAAAGAAAATAAAAAATTTTTTCCCACAAAAATCAGATATGTCAAAAAATGGCACAAATAACGGTTTTTTCGTAAAAATTCAGATTTGTCATAAAAGTGCAAAGTAAGGGTTTTTTTCGACAATAATCAGATTTGCCAAAAAATGAGAAACTAACGGTTATTTCCGACACAAATCACATTTGTCACAAAATGTCACGTCAAAAAAAGAAATACCGGTTATTCCGAAAAAATCATATTTGTTAAATAATAACAAAATAACGGTTATTTTCGACAAAAATCACACCTGTAAAAATTAAAAAAAGAAGGTTTTTTCCGACAAAAATCAAAAAATGACAACGATTTTTTCGGCATAAATCAAATTTGTCCAAAAATGGCAAAAATAACGGTTTTTTCGTAAAACTTCAGATTTGTCATAAAATGGCAAAATAACGGTTATCTTCGACAAAAAACAGATTTGCCAAAAAATTACAAGATAACGGTTATTTTCGACAAAAATCACATTTGTTAAAAAATGTCAAAAATAAGGTTTTTCCGACAAAAATCAGATATGTAAAAAAATGGCGAAAATAACGTTTTTTTCGTCAAAATTCAGATTTGTCAAAAAATGGCAAAGGAACTGTTTTTTTTTCGACAAAAATCAGATTTGCCGAAAAATGAGAAAATAATGGTTATTTCCGACAAAAATCACGTTTGTAAAAAAATTACAAAATAACGGTTATTTTCAACAAAAAACACATTTGTCAAACAATCTAATAGGGTATTTCCACGACACTCTACATTCGGCACATTTGGTCACATTCGGATGTGACCAAATTTTGCATTTTCACGACAAAAAGTCATTCGTTCGAAATAAATCAGCTGTGCTGCTTGTAACCAAACAATGAAAAATAAAAAATTTAACGTCAAATACAAAAATCGCCATATGCCTGGGCATTTGTAGGTGTATAGCAGTGAAATCCTTATCCGTAGCCGTAATATAACTATAAAAAATTTGCAATATCTGTTTTTTTAAAAAATTATTTTGGCGCCTACATCACAGCAGCTGATGTTAGGGATGATTGTTCTGTTTTTAAGTATTCATCGATAAGCATCGTGTTATTGATAAAAAAAAATACTGACCCAATGAGATCGAATGAGATCGGGGCCGAATGTGAAAAATGTCGTCGAATGAGCCAAATGTGCTGTCGTGGAAATACCCTATAAAAAAAGGTTTTCCCACAAAAATCAGATATTTCAAAAAATGGCTAAAATAACGTTTTTTTCGTCAAAATTCAGATTTGTCATAAAAGTGCAAAGTAAGAGTTTTTCGACAATAATCAGATTTTCCAAAAAATTAGAAACTAACGGTTATTTCCGACACAAATCACATTTGTCACAAAATGGCAAAAATATAGGTTTTTTCGTCAAAATTCAGACTTGTCATAAAATGGCAAAGGAGTTTTTTCGACAAAAATCAGATTTGCCAAAAAATGAGAAAATAATGGTTATTTCCGACAAAGAATCACATTTGTAAACAAATGACAAAATAAAAAGTTTTTCCAACAGAAATCAGATATGTCAAAAAAATGGCAAAAATAACGATTTTTTCGTAAAACTTTAGATTTGTCATAAAATGGAAAAAGTAACGGTTTTTTTTTGACAAAAACCAGATTTGCCAAAAAATTACAAAATAACGGTTATTTTGTTTTCCCACAAAAATCAGATATGTCAAAAAATGCCAAAATAACGGTTTTTTCGACATAAATCAAATTTGTCCAAAAATGGCAAAAATATCGGTTTTTTTCGTAAAAATTCTGATTTGTCATAAAATTGCAAAGTAAAGGTTTTTTTTTCGAAAAAAAATAAGAATCGCTCAAAAAGCACAAAAACTGTTTTTTTCGACAAAAATCAGATATGTAAAAAAATGGCAAAAATAACAGTTTTTGCGTTAAACCTCAGATTTGCCATAAAATGGCAAAATAACGTTTTACTTTCGACAAAAATCACATTTGTCAAAAAATTTCAAAAATATACGTTTTTTCGTCAAAATTCAGATTTGTCATAAAATGGCAAAGGAACCGTTTTTTCGACAAAAATCAGATTTGCCGAAAAATGAGAAAATAATGGTTATTTCCGACAAAAAATCACGTTTGCAAAAAATGACAAAATAACGGTTATTTTCGACAAAAACACATTTGTCAAAAAATTAAAAAAAGAAAATAAAGTGTTTTTTTCGACAAAAAATAAAAAAATGGCAAAATAACGGTTTTTTCGACATAAATCAAATTTGTCCAAAAATGGCAAAAATATCGGTTTTTTCCGTAAAATTCAAATTTGTCATAAAATGGCAAAGTAAAGGTTTTTTTTTCGAAAAAAAAACCAGATTTGCCAAAAATTACAAAATAACGGTTATTTTCGAGAAAAATCACATTTGTTAAAAAATGTCAAAAATAAGGTTTTTCCGACAAACTCAGATATGTCAAAAAATGGTAAAAATAACGATTTTTTCGTAAAACTTCAGATTTGTCATAAAATGGCAAAGAACCGGTTTTTCTTCAACAAAAACCAGATTTGCCAAAAAATGGCAATATAACGGTTTTTTTCGACAAAAATCAGATTTGTCCAAATATGGCAAAATTAACTTTTTTTTTTTCCGACAAAAAATCAGATTTGTCCAAAAATGGCTAAATAACGGTATATTTCAACAAAAATCAGATTTGTCAAAAATAAATTTTTTCGTCAAAATTCTGATTTGTCAAAAAATGACAAATGAACAGGTTTTTTCGACAAAAACTCAGGTTTGTCAAGAAATTGACAAAATAACGGTTTTTTTCGACAAAAATCAGAGTGGTCCAAAAATGGTAAAAATAACGGTTTTTTTCGTCAAAATTCTGATTTGTGAAAAATTGGCAAAATAACGGTTTTTTCCAACTAAAATAATGTTTGTCCAATATTGGCAAAAATACCGTTTTTTTTCGACAAAAACGGCAGAATAACGGTTTTTTTTCCGTCAAAATTTAGATTTGTTATAAAATGGCAAAGTAACGGTTTGTTTTTGACAAAAATCAGATTTGTCAAAAAATTGCAAAAAAAAATAACGTTTTTTTTTCGACAAAAAAAATCAGATATGTCAAAAAGTGGCGAAAATAGCGGTTTTTTCGTCAAAATTCAGATTTGTCAAAAAATGACAAAATTCACATTTGTCAAAAAGTGACAAAAATAAGGTTTTTTCCGACAAAAATTAGATTTGTTCAAAAATTACATAATAACGGTTTTTCGTTAAAAATCAGATTTGTCCAAAAAATGACAAAGTAACGGTTTTTCTCGACAAAAATCAATTTTGTCAAAAATTAGCAAAAGACGGTTTTAATTTCGTCAAAAATCTAGATTTGTCATAAAATGGCAAAAGAACCGTATTTTTTTCGACAAAAAATCAGATTTGCCGAAAAATGACAAAATAATGGTTATTTCCGACAAAAAATCACGTTTGCAAAAAAATGACAAAATAACGGTTATTTTCGACAAAAATCACATTTGTCCAAAAATGGCTTAAATTATAACGGTTTTTTCAAAAAAATCAGATTTGTCAAAAAATAAGAACATAACGGTTATTTTCGACATAAATCAAATTTGTCAAAAAATGTCAAAAATAAGGTTTTTCCGACAAAGATCAGAATATGTAAAAAAAATGGCGAAAATAACGGTTTTTGCGTTAAACCTCAGATTTGTCATAAAATGGCAAAATAACGTTTTACTTTCGACAAAAATCACATTTGTCAAAAAATTTCAAAAATATACGTTTTTTCGTCAAAATTCAGATGTTGTCATAAAATGGCAAAGGAACCGTTTTTCGACAAAAATCAGATTTGCCAAAAATGAGAAAATAATGGTTATTTCCGACAAAAAATCCCGTTTGCAAAAAAACTCAAAATAACGGTTATTTTCGACAAAAACACATTTGCTTCAAAAAATTAAAAAAAGCAAATAAAGTGTCTTTTTTCGACAAATTCAATAAAAAAATGGCAAAATAACGGTTTTTCGACACTAAATCAAATTTGTCCAAAAATGGCAAAAATATCCCTTTCTCCTCGCACAAATATGCAAATTTGTCATAAACGCATGTGTCAAAGTAAAGGTTTTCTTTCTCGCAAAAAAACCAGATGTGCTGCCAAAAATGCTACAAAATAACGGTTATTCTCGAGAAAAATCACATTTGTTAAAAATGTCAAAATCTAGGGTCTCATTTCCGACAAACTCAGATCTGTCAAAAAATGGTAAAAATACCGTTTTCATATCATAAAACTTCAGATTTGTCATAAAATGGCAAAGAACCGGGTTTTTTCTTCAACAAAAACTAGATTTGCCAAAAAATGGCAATATAACGGTTTTTTTCGACAAAAATCAGATTTGTCCAAATATGGCAAAATTAACGGTTTTTTTTCGACAAAAATCAGATTTGTCCAAAAATGGCTAAATAGCGGTATATTTCAACATAAATCAGATTTGTCAAAAATAAATTTTTTCGTCAAAATTCTGATTTGTCAAAAAATGACAAATGAACAGGTTTTTTCGACAAAACTCAGGTTTGTCAAGAAATTGACAAAATAACGGTTTTTTCGACAAAAATCAGAGTGGTCCAAAAATGGTAAAAATAACGGTTTTTTCGTCAAAATTCTGATTTGTGAAAAATTGGCAAAATAACGGTTTTTTCCAACTAAAATAATGTTTGTCCAATATTGGCAAAAATACCGTTTTTTTTTCGACAAAAACGGCAGAATAACGGTTTTTTTCCGTCAAAATTTAGATTTGTTATAAAATGGCAAAGTAACGGTTTGTTTTTGACAAAAATCAGATTTGTCAAAAAATTGCAAAAAAAAAAATAACGTTTTTTTTTCGACAAAAAAATCAGATATGTCAAAAAGTGGCGAAAATAGCGGTTTTTTTCGTCAAAATTCAGATTTGTCAAAAAATGGCAAAATTACCTTTTTTCGTCAAATTTTATATTTGTTCAAAAATGACATAATAACGGTTTTCTCGTCAAAAATAAGAGAGACAAAAAATGCCCAAATTCATCAATAATCAGTTATGTTCAAATATTGAAAAATCGCGTTAGAATTTTCGAAAAATCTATATATTCAAACATGACAAAATAACGTTTTTTTTTGTCAAAAATCAGATTTGTCATAAAATGACAAAAATTACATTTGTCAAAAAGTGACAAAAAATAAGGTTTTTTCCGACAAAAAATCAGATTTGTTCAAAAATTACATAATAACGGTTTTTTCGTTAAAAATCAGATTTGTCCAAAAATGACAAAGTAACGGTTTTTCTCGACTAAAATCAAATTTGTCAAAAAATAGCAAAATGACGGTTTTTTCCGACAAAAATAAAATTTGTCAAAAAATTCCAAAAAAAACAAGAGAAAAAAACAAAACGAAAAGGCTACAGTCGACCGCATTCGACAGTATAATACCCTGTACAGGCTTCTATATTAAAATGATGTTGATAATAGGTACTTTGATTAAAATAAAAGTAAGAACATAACAGGTGTTTAAAGAAAACCCCTTTGAAACTCTCATTTTGCATATGAATTCTTTGCTTGCTTATAGCAGCTAACTGTCACTTATTTATACATATTCAATCAAAAGCTGAGTGTTACGACACTTAATTTACTTATGCCTGTGTCGCAATAGTTCCCTATCTCGCTCGCACAAATATGCACACATGGTAAGCAGACGCATGTGTCACAGTCGTTCGCTGTCTCGCTCGCACACATGTGCTGTCTGCTGCTCTACGATTCCGTGGAAAAATAACTTTTATTGCTGATTATCTGTCTTATTTACAAACCGATCTTGATGAAACTTTCAGCGTTCCTTCTACATATCATTCTTAACAAACCTGTTAAGTTAGAAGTGTCTACGTTGAAAAACTTGGCTATTATTCGTTTTTTTCGATTTGCGGGGGAAGGGGGGAGGTATCCAAAATTTAAAATAAACTTGATCTGCGTATGGTATACAGGAACCTTGGTGCCAAATTTGGTGCCTCTAGCTCTTATAGTTGCTGAGATCGACGCGTTCATACAGACGGACAGACGACAGACAGACAGACGGACATGGCTCAATCGACTCGGCTGTTGATGCTGATCAAGAATATATATACTTTATAGGGTCGGAGATGTCTCCTTCTGCCTGTTACAAAAATTTTTTTCACAAAGTTAATATATCCCTGTACAGGGTATAAAAAGTTTTTCCGACAAAAATCAGATTTTTCCCAAATAACGGTTTTTAATTCAGATTTGTTAGAAAAAGGGCAATGTAACGGTTTGTTTTCGACAAAAATCGGATTTGTCAAAAAATGGCAAAAAAAAAACGGGTTTCTTCCGACAAAAAAATCAGATATGTCAAAAAGTGGCGAAAATAGCGGGTTTGTTCGACAAAAATGGTGATTTGTCAAAAAATGTCAAAAATATCGGTTTTTTCGTCAAATTCAGATTTGTCAAAAAAAAGACAAAATATGGGTTTTTTTCGAAAAGCCGATTTGTCCAAAAATTAAAAAAAAACCGGGTTTTTCGTGAAAATGCTGATTTGTCACAAAACCGCAAACTAGCGATAGCGATAATAACGGCCAAATAATGAATTTTTTTCGTCAAACTTCAGATTTGTCATAAAACGGCAAAAGAAAAAAATTAAGAAAACGGTTTTTTCCGAGAAAAAAAACAGATATTTCAAAAAAGTCAAAATAACGGGTTTTTTCGGCAAAAATTGTGATTTGTCAAAAAATTTAAAAATATATGTTTTTCGTCAAAATAAGATTTGCCAAAAAAGACAAAATAACGGGTTTTTTCGACCATCCGATTTGTCAACAAATTAAAAAAAAACCGAGTTTTTCGTCAAAATTCAGATTTCTCAAAAAATTGCAAATTAGCGTTTTTTTCGTCAAAAATCAGATTTGTCAAAAAATTACAAAATAACGTTTTTTCGTCAAAAATCAGAGACAAAAAATGGCCAAATAACGTTTTTTTTCATCGAAAATCAGGTTTGTTAAAATATTGAAAGATAGCGTTAGTTTTTTCGAAAAAAATCTATATATAAAAACATGGCAAAATAACGTTTTTTTTTTTTTGTCAAAAATCAGATTTGTCAAAAAATGACAAAAATCACATTTGTCAAAAAATGACAAAAAAAAAGGTTTTTTCCGACAAAAATCAGATTTGTACAAAAATGACTAATAACGGTTTTTTTCGTCAAAAATCAGATTTGTCCATAAAATGACAAAATAACGGTTTTTTTTTCGACAAAAATCAAATTTGTCAAAAAATGGCGAAATGGCGGTTTTTTCTGTCAAAAATAGAATTTGTCGAAAAATTGCAAAAAAAAAAAAGTTTTTTCGACAAAAATAAATAATAATAAAATATAACAAAACTAGAATTGGTCAAAAAATTGCAAAAAAAAAAAAGTTTTTCCGACAAAAATAAGATTTGTCCCAAATAACGGTTTTTAATTCAGATTTGTTAGAAAAAGGGCAAAGTAACGTTTTGTTTTCGACAAAAATCAAATTTGTCCAAAAATGGCAATATAACGATTTTTTTCGACAAAAATCAGATTTGTCCAAAAATGGCTAAATAACGGTATTTTCGTCAAAATTCTGATTTGTGAAAAATTGGCAAAATAACGGTTTTTTTCCAACTAAAATAAAATTTGTCCAAAATTGGCAAAAATACCGTTTTTTTCGACAAAAACGGCACAATAACGGTTTTTTCCGTCAAAATTTAGATTTGTTACAAAATGGCAAAGTAACGGTTTGTTTTTGACAAAAATCAGATTTGTCAAAAAATTGCAAAAAAAATAACGTTATTTTTTTTCGACAAAAAAAATCAGATATGTCAAAAAGTGGCGAAAATAACGTTTTTTCCAGACAAAATCAGATTTGTCCCAAATAACGGTTTTTTTCCGACAAAAATCGGATGTGTCAAAAAATTGTCAAAAATAACGAATTTTTTTATCAAAAATCAGATTTGTCAAAAAATAACAAAATAACGTTCTTTTGATAAAAATCAGATTTGTCAAAATATGGCATAATAACGGGTTTTTTCGAAAAAATCCTAATTCTCCAAAAATAAAAATAAAAACGTTTTTTTGTCAAAATACAGACTTGTCCAAAAATTGCAAAATAAAGTTTTTTTTTCCTCAAAAATCAGACAAAATAATGGTTATTTTCGTCATAAATCACATTTGTTAAAAATTGTCAAAAATAAGGTTTTTCCGACAAAGATCAGATATGTTAAAAAATGGCGAAAATAACGGTTTTTGCGTAAAACCTCAGATTTGTCATAAAATGGCAAAATAACGTTTTACTTTCGACAAAAATCACATTTGTCAAAAAATTTCAAAAATATACGTTTTTTCGTCAAAATTCAGATTTGTCATAAAATGGCAAAGGAACCGTTTTTTTCGACACAAATCAGATCTGTCTAAAAATGGCAAAAATATCGGTTTTTTTGTTAAAATTCAGATTTGTCATAAAATGGCAAAAAAAAAAACCGGTTTTTTCCGACAAAAATCAGATATGTCAAAAAAAGGCGAAAAACCCGGTTATTCCGAAAAAATCAAATTTGTTCAATAATAACAAAATAACGGTTTTTTCGTCAAAATTCAGAAGTGACAAAAAATGGCAAAATAACGGTTTTTTCGTCAAAAATCAGTTATGTTAAAATTGTTTTTTCGAACAAAAAATCGATATATCAAAACATGGCAAAATAACGGTTATTTTTGACAAAGATCACATTTGTCAAAAAATTTAAAGAAAAAAGTGTTTTTTCCGACAAAAATCAGATTAGTTCAAAAAAAATAAGGGTTTGTTCGTCGAAAATGAGATTTGTCAAAAAATGGCAAAAAAAAAACTGTTTTGTCCGACAAAGATCGAATATGTCAAAAAAAGGCGAAAAAAACCGGTTATTCCGAAAAAATGAGATTTGTTCAATAATAACTAAATAACGGTTTTTTTCGTCAAAATTCAGAAGTGACAAAATAACGGATTTTTCGACAAAAATCAGTTATGTTAAAATTGTTTTTTCGACAAAAAAAATGGGTTGATCAAAACATGGCAAAATACTGTTTTTGTGTCAAAAATCAGATTTGTCAAAAAATAACAAATTAACGGTGATTTTCGACAAAGATCACATTTGTCAAAAAACGTAAAAAAAAAGTTTTTTTCCGACAAAAATCAGATTTGTTAAAAAATCACGGTTTGTTCGTCAAAATTGAGATTTGTCAAAAAATGGCAAAATAACGGTTATTTTCGATCAAAATCACACCTGTCAAAAAAATTTAAAAGAAAAGGTTTTTTCCGACAAAAATAAAAAATTGACAACGGTTTTTTCTACATAAATCAAATTTGTCCAAAAACAAACATTTGTCAAAAAATGTCCAAAAATGCCAAAAATATCGGTTTTTTCCGTAAAAATTCAGATTTGTCATAAAATGGCAAAGTAAAGGTTTTTTTTCGAAAAAAAAAAATAAGATTTGCCAAAAAGGCAAAAAAAAAAACGGTTTTTTTTTGACAAAAAACAGATATGTCCAAAAATGGCGAAAATAATGTTTTATTCGTCAAAATTCAGATTTGTCATAAAATGACAAAATAACGGTTATTTTCGACAAAAATCACATTTGTTAAAAAATGTCAAAAATTTCCGACAAAAATCAGATATGTAAAAAAATGGCAAAAATAACGGGGTTTTCGTAAAACTTCAGATTTGTTATAAAATGGCAAAATAACGGTTATTTTCGACAAAAATCAGATTTGCCAAAAAAATACAAAATAACGTCTATTTTCAACAAAAATCACATTTGTTAAAAAATGACAAAAATAAGGTTTTTCCGACAAAAATCAGATATGTAAAAAAATGGCAAAAATAACGGGTTTTTCGTAAAACTTCAGATTTGTCATAAAATGGCAAAGTAACGGTTTTTCTTCGACAAAAACCAGATTTGCCAAAAAATTACTAAATAACGGTTATTTTGGACAAAAATCAGATTCGACCAAAAATGGCTCAAATAACGGTTTTTTGTCAAAAATCAGATTTGTCAAAAAATCTAATAAAAAAAGTTTTTTCGAACAAAAATCAGATATGTCAAAAAATGGCACAAATAACGGTTTTCTCGTAAAAATTCAGATTCGTCATAAAAGTGCAAAGTAAGGGTTTTTTTTTTCGACAAAAATCAGATTTGCCAAAAAATGAGAAAATAACGGTTATTTTCGACAAAAATCACATTTGTAAAAAAATATCAAAATAAAAAGTTTTCCCGACAAAAATCAGATATGTCAAAATATGGCAAAAATAACGGTTTTTTTCGTAAAAACTCAGATTTGTCATAAAATGGCAAAGTAACGTTTTTTTCGACAATAATCAGATCTGTCTTAACATGGCAAAAATATCGTTTTTTTTCTTAAAAATTCAGATTTGTCATAAAATGGCAAAAAATAACGGTTTTTTCCGACAAAAATCAGATATGTCAAAAAAAAGGCAAAAAAAATCGGTTATTCCGACAAACATCAGATTTGTTCAATAATAACAAAATAACGGTTTTATCGTCAAAATTCAGATTTGTCAAAAAATGGCAAAATTACCTTTTTTTCGTCAAATTTTATATTTGTTCAAAAATGACATAATAACGGTTTTCTCGTCAAAAATAAGAGAGACAAAAAATGCCCAAATTCATCAATAATCAGTTATGTTCAAATATTGAAAAATCGCGTTAGAATTTTCGAAAAATCTATATATTCAAACATGACAAAATAACGTTTTTTTTTGTCAAAAATCAGATTTGTCATAAAATGACAAAAATTACATTTGTCAAAAAGTGACAAAAAATAAGGTTTTTTCCGACAAAAATCAGATTTGTTCAAAAATTACATAATAACGGTTTTTTCGTTAAAAATCAGATTTGTCCAAAAATGACAAAGTAACGGTTTTTCTCGACTAAAATCAAATTTGTCAAAAAATAGCAAAATGACGGTTTTTTCCGACAAAAATAGAATTTGTCAAAAAATTCCAAAAAAAACAAGAGAAAAAACAAAACGAAAAGGCTACAGTCGACCGCATTCGACAGTATAATACCCTGTACAGGCTTCTATATTAAAATGATGTTGATAATAGGTACTTTGATTAAAATAAAAGTAAGAACATAACAGGTGTTTAAAGAAAACCCCTTTGAAACTCTCATTTTGCATATGAATTCTTTGCTTGCTTATAGCAGCTAACTGTCACTTATTTATACATATTCAATCAAAAGCTGAGTGTTACGACACTTAATTTACTTATGCCTGTGTCGCAATAGTTCCCTATCTCGCTCGCACAAATATGCACACATGGTAAGCAGACGCATGTGTCACAGTCGTTCGCTGTCTCGCTCGCACACATGTGCTGTCTGCTGCTCTACGATTCCGTGGAAAAATAACTTTTATTGCTGATTATCTGTCTTATTTACAAACCGATCTTGATGAAACTTTCAGCGTTCCTTCTACATATCATTCTTAACAAACCTGTTAAGTTAGAAGTGTCTACGTTGAAAAACTTGGCTATTATTCGTTTTTTTCGATTTGCGGGGGAAGGGGGGAGGTATCCAAAATTTAAAATAAACTTGATCTGCGTATGGTATACAGGAACCTTGGTGCCAAATTTGGTGCCTCTAGCTCTTATAGTTGCTGAGATCGACGCGTTCATACAGACGGACAGACGGACAGACAGACAGACGGACATGGCTCAATCGACTCGGCTGTTGATGCTGATCAAGAATATATATACTTTATAGGGTCGGAGATGTCTCCTTCTGCCTGTTACAAAAATTTTTTTCACAAAGTTAATATATCCCTGTACAGGGTATAAAAAGTTTTTCCGACAAAAATCAGATTTTTCCCAAATAACGGTTTTTAAATCAGATTTGTTAGAAAAAGGGCAATGTAACGGTTTGTTTTCGACAAAAATCGGATTTGTCAAAAAATGGCAAAAAAAAAACGGGTTTCTTCCGACAAAAAAATCAGATATGTCAAAAAGTGGCGAAAATAGCGGGTTTGTTCGACAAAAATGGTGATTTGTCAAAAAATGTCAAAAATATCGGTTTTTTCGTCAAATTCAGATTTGTCAAAAAAAAGACAAAATATGGGTTTTTTTCGAAAAGCCGATTTGTCCAAAAATTAAAAAAAAACCGGGTTTTTCGTGAAAATGCTGATTTGTCACAAAACCCCAAACTAGCGATAGCGATAATAACGGCCAAATAATGAATTTTTTCGTCAAACTTCAGATTTGTCATAAAACGGCAAAAGAAAAAAATTAAGAAAACGGTTTTTTCCGAGAAAAAAACAGATATTTCAAAAAAAGTCAAAATAACGGGTTTTTTCGACCATCCGATTTGTCAACAAATTAAAAAAAAACCGAGTTTTTCGTCAAAATTCAGATTTCTCAAAAAATTGCAAATTAGCGTTTTTTTCGTCAAAAATCAGATTTGTCAAAAAATTACAAAATAACGTTTTTTCGTCAAAAATCAGAGACAAAAAATGGCCAAATAACGTTTTTTTTTCATCGAAAATCAGGTTTGTTAAAATATTGAAAGATAGCGTTAGTTTTTTCGAAAAAAATCTATATATAAAAACATGGCAAAATAACGTTTTTTTTTTGTCAAAAATCAGATTTGTCAAAAAATGACAAAAATCACATTTGTCAAAAAATGACAAAAAAAAAAGGTTTTTTCCGACAAAAATCAGATTTGTACAAAAATGACTAATAACGGTTTTTTTCGTCAAAAATCAGATTTGTCCAAAAATGACAAAATAACGGTTTTTTTTTTCGACAAAAATCAAATTTGTCAAAAAATGGCGAAATGGCGGTTTTTTCTGTCAAAAATAGAATTTGTCGAAAAATTGCAAAAAAAAAAAAGTTTTTTCGACAAAAATAAATAATAATAAAATATAACAAAACTAGAATTGGTCAAAAAATTGCAAAAAAAAAAAAAGTTTTTCCGACAAAAATAAGATTTGTCCCAAATAACGGTTTTTAATTCAGATTTGTTAGAAAAAGGGCAAAGTAACGTTTTGTTTTCGACAAAAATCAAATTTGTCCAAAAATGGCAATATAACGATTTTTTCGACAAAAAATCAGATTTGTCCAAAAATGGCTAAATAACGGTATTTTCGTCAAAATTCTGATTTGTGAAAAATTGGCAAAATAACGGTTTTTTCCAACTAAAATAAAATTTGTCCAAAATTGGCAAAAATACCGTTTTTTCGACAAAAACGGCACAATAACGGTTTTTTTTCCGTCAAAATTTAGATTTGTTACAAAATGGCAAAGTAACGGTTTGTTTTTGACAAAAAATCAGATTTGTCAAAAAATTGCAAAAAAAATAACGTTATTTTTTCGACAAAAAAATCAGATATGTCAAAAAGTGGCGAAAATAACGTTTTTTCCAGACAAAATCAGATTTGTCCCAAATAACGGTTTTTTTCCGACAAAAATCGGATGTGTCAAAAAATTGTCAAAAATAACGAATTTTTTTATCAAAAATCAGATTTGTCAAAAAATAACAAAATAACGTTCTTTTGATAAAAATCAGATTTGTCAAAATATGGCATAATAACGGGTTTTTTCGAAAAAATCCTAATTCTCCAAAAATAAAATAAAAACGTTTTTTTGTCAAAATACAGACTTGTCCAAAAATTGCAAAATAAAGTTTTTTTTCCTCAAAAAATCAGACAAAATAATGGTTATTTTCGTCATAAATCACATTTGTTAAAAATTGTCAAAAATAAGGTTTTTCCGACAAAGATCAGATATGTTAAAAAATGGCGAAAATAACGGTTTTTGCGTAAAACCTCAGATTTGTCATAAAATGGCAAAATAACGTTTTACTTTCGACAAAAATCACATTTGTCAAAAAATTTCAAAAATATACGTTTTTTCGTCAAAATTCAGATTTGTCATAAAATGGCAAAGGAACCGTTTTTTTCGACACAAATCAGATCTGTCTAAAAATGGCAAAAATATCGGTTTTTTTGTTAAAATTCAGATTTGTCATAAAATGGCAAAAAAAAACCGGTTTTTTCCGACAAAAATCAGATATGTCAAAAAAAGGCGAAAAACCCGGTTATTCCGAAAAAATCAAATTTGTTCAATAATAACAAAATAACGGTTTTTTCGTCAAAATTCAGAAGTGACAAAAAATGGCAAAATAACGGTTTTTTCGTCAAAAATCAGTTATGTTAAAATTGTTTTTTCGAACAAAAAATCGATATATCAAAACATGGCAAAATAACGGTTATTTTTGACAAAGATCACATTTGTCAAAAAATTTAAAAAAAAGTGTTTTTTCCGACAAAAATCAGATTAGTTCAAAAATAACGGGTTTGTTCGTCAAAGAAATTGAAAAAACGGTTATTTGTCAAAAAAATCGGCAAAAAAAAAAAAAATAACTGTTTTGTCCGAAAAAGATCGAAATAAGTCAAAAACAGATATGTAAAAAAAGGCAAAAATAACCGGTTATTCCGAAAAAATGAGATAATTTGTTCAAAAATAACAAAATAACGGTTATTTTCGTCAAAATTCAGAAGTGACAAAATAACGGATTTTTCGACAAAAATCAGTTATGTTAAAATTGTTTTTTCGAAAAAAAATGGGTTGATCAAAACATGGCAAAATACTGTTTTTGTGTCAAAAATCAGATTTGTCAAAAAATAACAAATTAACGGTGATTTTCGACAAAGATCACATTTGTCAAAAAACGTAAAAAAAAGTTTTTTTCCGACAAAAATCAGATTTGTTCAAAAATCACGGTTTGTTCGTCAAAATTGAGATTTGTCAAAAAATGGCAAAATAACGGTTATTTTCGATCAAAATCACACCTGTCAAAAAATTTAAAAGAAAAGGTTTTTTCCGACAAAAATAAAAAAATGACAACGGTTTTTTCTACATAAATCAAATTTGTCCAAAAACAAACATTTGTCAAAAAATGTCCAAAAATGCCAAAAATATCGGTTTTTTCCGTAAAAATTCAGATTTGTCATAAAATGGCAAAGTAAAGGTTTTTTTTCGAAAAAAAAAAATAAGATTCGCCAAAAAGGCAAAAAAAAAGGTTTTTTTGACAAAAAACAGATATGTCCAAAAATGGCGAAAATAATGTTTTATTCGTCAAAATTCAGATTTGTCATAAAATGACAAAATAACGGTTATTTTCGACAAAAATCACATTTGTTAAAAAATGTCAAAAATTTCCGACAAAAATCAGATATGTAAAAAAATTTCAAAAATAACGGGGTTTTCGTAAAACTTCAGATTTGTTATAAAATGGCAAAATAACGGTTATTTTCGACAAAAATCAGATTTGCCAAAAAAATACAAAATAACGTCTATTTTCAACAAAAAATCACATTTGTTAAAAAATGACAAAAATAAGGTTTTTCCGACAAAAATCAGATATGTAAAAAAATGGCAAAAATAACGGGCTTTTCGTAAAACTTCAGATTTGTTATAAAATGGCAAAATAACGGTTTTTTTCGACAAAAACCAGATTTGCCAAAAAATTACAAAATAACGGTTATTTTCGACAAAAATCAGATTGGACAAAAAGGCAAAAAAAAACGGTTTTTTTGACAAAAACAGATATGTCCAAAAAATGGCGAAAATAATGTTTTATTCGTCAAAATTCAGATTTGTCAAAAAATGACAAAATAACGGTTATTTTCGACAAAAATCACATTTGTTAAAAAATGTCAAAAATTTCCGACAAAAATCAGATATGTAAAAAAATGGCAAAAATAACGGGTTTTTCGTAAAACTTCAGATTTGTTATAAAATGGCAAAATAACGGTTATTTTCGACAAAAATCAGATTTGCCAAAAAAAATACAAAATAACGGCTATTTTCAACAAAACATTTTTAAAAATACAAAAATAAGGTTTTTCCGACAAACATCAGATATGTCAAAAAATGGTAAAACTAACGATTTTTTCGTAAAACTTCAGATTTGTCATAAAATGGCAAAGTAACGGTTTTTCTTCGACAAAAACCAGATTTGCCAAAAAATTACTAAATAACGGTTATTTTGGACAAAAATCAGATTCGACCAAAAATGGCTCAAATAACGGTTTTTTGTCAAAAATCAGATTTGTCAAAAAATCTAATAAAAAAAAGTTTTTTCGAACAAAAATCAGATATGTCAAAAAATGGCACAAATAACGGTTTTCTCGTAAAAATTCAGATTCGTCATAAAAGTGCAAAGTAAGGGTTTTTTTTCGACAAAAATCAGATTTGCCAAAAAATGAGAAAATAACGGTTATTTTCGACAAAAATCACATTTGTAAAAAAATATCAAAATAAAAAGTTTTCCCGACAAAAATCAGATATGTCAAAATATGGCAAAAATAACGGTTTTTTTTCGTAAAAACTCAGATTTGTCATAAAATGGCAAAGTAACGTTTTTTTCGACAATAATCAGATCTGTCTTAACATGGCAAAAATATCGTTTTTTTCTTAAAATTCAGATTTGTCATAAAATGGCAAAAAATAACGGTTTTTTCCGACAAAAATCAGATATGTCAAAAAAAAGGCAAAAAAAATCGGTTATTCCGACAAACATCAGATTTGTTCAATAATAACAAAATAACGGTTTTATCGTCAAAATTCAGAAGTGACAAAATAACGGTTTTTTCGTCAAAAATCAGTTATGTTAAAATTGTTTTATCAAAAAAAAAATCGATATATCAAAACATTGCAAAATACTGTTTTTTTTTGTCAAAAATCAGATTTGTCAAAAAATGGCAATATAACGGTTATTTTCGATCAAAATCACACCTGTCAAAAAAATTTAAAAAAAAGGTTTTGTCACATTTGTCAAAAAATGTAAAAAAAAAAGTTTTTTTCCGACAAAAAATCAGATTTGTTCAAAAATAACGGTTTGTTCGTCAAAATTGAGATTTGTCAAAAAATGGCAAAATAACGGTTATTTTCGATCAAAATCACACCTGTCAAAAAAATTTAAAAAAAAAGGTTTTTTCCGACAAAAATAAAAAAATGACAACGGTTTTTTCTACATAAATCAAATTTGTCCAAAAACAAACATTTGTCAAAAAATGTCCAAAAATGCCAAAAATATCGGTTTTTTCCGTAAAAATTCAGATTTGTCATAAAATGGCAAAGTAAAGGTTTTTTTTTCGAAAAAAAAAAAATAAGATTCGCCAAAAAGGCAAAAAAAAACGGTTTTTTTGACAAAAAACAGATATGTCCAAAAATGGCGAAAATAATGTTTTATTCGTCAAAATTCAGATTTGTCATAAAATGACAAAATAACGGTTATTTTCGACAAAAATCACATTTGTTAAAAAATGTCAAAAATTTCCGACAAAAATCAGATTTGCCAAAAAAATACAAAATAACGTCTATTTACAACAAAAATCACATTTGTTAAAAAATGTCAATAATAAGGTTTTTCCGACAAACTCAGATATGTCAAAAAATGGTAACACTAACGATTTTTTCGTAAAACTTCAGATTTGTCATAAAATGGCAAAGTAACGGTTTTTCTTCGACAAAAACCAGATTTGCCAAAAAATTACTAAATAACGGTTATTTTGGACAAAAATCAGATTTGACCAAAAATGGCTCAAATAACGGTTTTTTGTCAAAAATCAGATTTGTCAAAAAATCTAATAAAAAAAAGTTTTTTCGAACAAAAATCAGATATGTCAAAAAAATGGCACAAATAACGGTTTTTTCGTAAAAATTCAGATTCGTCATAAAAGTGCAAAATAAGGGTTTTTTTTCGACAAAAATCAGATTTGCCAAAAAAATGGAAAATAACGGTTATTTTCGACAAAAATCACACTTGTTAAAAAATGTCAAAAATTTCCGACAAAAATCAGATATGTAAAAAAATGGCAAAAACAACTGTTTTTTCGTAAAACTTCAGATATGTCATAAAATGGCAAAATAACGGTTATTTTCGACAAAAATCAGATTTGCCAAAAAAATACAAAATAACGGCTATTTTCGACAAAAATCACATTTCTTAAAAAATGTCAAAAAAAAGGTTTTTCCGACAAACTCAGATATGTCAAAAAATGGCAAAAATAACAATTTTTTCGTAAAACTTCAGATTTGTCATAAAAGTGCAAAGTAAGGGTTTTTTTTCGACAAAACTCAGATTTGCCAAAAAATGAGAAAATAACGGTTATTTTCGACAAAAATCACATTTGTAAAAAAATATCAAAATAAAAAGTTTTCCCGACAAAAATCAGATATGTCAAAATATGGCAAAAATAACGGTTTTTTTCGTAAAAACTCAGATTTGTCATAAAATGGCAAAGTAACGTTTTTTTCGACAATAATCAGATCTGTCTTAACATGGCAAAAATATCGTTTTTTTCTTAAAATTCAGATTTGTCATAAAATGGCAAAAAAATAACGGTTTTTTCCGACAAAAATCAGATATGTCAAAAAAAAGGCAAAAAAAATCGGTTATTCCGACAAACATCAGATTTGTTCAATAATAACAAAATAACGGTTTTATCGTCAAAATTCAGAAGTGACAAAATAACGGTTTTTTCGTCAAAAATCAGTTATGTTAAAATTGTTTTATCAAAAAAAAATCGATATATCAAAACATTGCAAAATACTGTTTTTTTTGTCAAAAATCAGATTTGTCAAAAAATGGCAATATAACGGTTATTTTCGATCAAAATCACACCTGTCAAAAAAATAAAAAAAGGTTTTGTCACATTTGTCAAAAAATGTAAAAAAAAAAAGTTTTTTTTCCGACAAAAATCAGATTTGTTCAAAAATCACGGTTTGTTCGTCAAAATTGAGATTTGTCAAAAAATGGCAAAATAACGGTTATTTTCGATCAAAATCACACCTGTCAAAAAAATTTAAAAGAAAAGGTTTTTTCCGACAAAAATAAAAAAATGACAACGGTTTTTTCTACATAAATCAAATTTGTCCAAAAACAAACATTTGTCAAAAAATGTCCAAAAATGCCAAAAATATCGGTTTTTTCCGTAAAAATTCAGATTTGTCATAAAATGGCAAAGTAAAGGTTTTTTTTTCGAAAAAAAAAAATAAGATTCGCCAAAAAGGCAAAAAAAACGGTTTTTTTGACAAAAAACAGATATGTCCAAAAATGGCGAAAATAATGTTTTATTCGTCAAAATTCAGATTTGTCATAAAATGACAAAATAACGGTTATTTTCGACAAAAATCACATTTGTTAAAAAATGTCAAAAATTTCCGACAAAAATCAGATATGTAAAAAAATGGCAAAAATAACGGGGTTTTCGTAAAACTTCAGATTTGTTATAAAATGGCAAAATAACGGTTATTTTCGACAAAAATCAGATTTGCCAAAAAAATACAAAATAACGTCTATTTTCAACAAAAATCACATTTGTTAAAAAATGACAAAAATAAGGTTTTTCCGACAAAAATCAGATATGTAAAAAAATGGCAAAAATAACGGGTTTTTCGTAAAACTTCAGATTTGTTATAAAATGGCAAAATAACGGTTATTTTCGACAAAAATCAGATTTGCCAAAAAAATACAAAATAACGGCTATGTCAAAAATAAGGTTTTTCCGACAAACTCAGATATGTCAAAAAATGGTAAAACTAACGATTTTTTCGTAAAACTTCAGATTTGTCATAAAATGGCAAAGTAACGGTTTTTCTTCGACAAAAACCAGATTTGCCAAAAAATTACTAAATAACGGTTATTTTGGACAAAAATCAGATTCGACCAAAAATGGCTCAAATAACGGTTTTTTGTCAAAAATCAGATTTGTCAAAAAATCTAATAAAAAAAGTTTTTTCGAACAAAAATCAGATATGTCAAAAAATGGCACAAATAACGGTTTTCTCGTAAAAATTCAGATTCGTCATAAAAGTGCAAAGTAAGGGTTTTTTTTTTCGACAAAAATCAGATTTGCCAAAAAATGAGAAAATAACGGTTATTTTCGACAAAAATCACATTTGTAAAAAAATATCAAAATAAAAAGTTTTCCCGACAAAAATCAGATATGTCAAAATATGGCAAAAATAACGGTTTTTTTCGTAAAAACTCAGATTTGTCATAAAATGGCAAAGTAACGTTTTTTTCGACAATAATCAGATCTGTCTTAATATGGCAAAAATATCGTTTTTTTTTTTAAAATTCAGATTTGTCATAAAATGGCAAAAAAAAAACGGTTTTTTCCGACAAAAATCAGATATGTCAAAAAAAAAAGGCACAAAAAATCGGTTATTCCGACAAACATCAGATTTGTTCAATAATAACAAAATAACGGTTTTATCGTCAAAATTCAGAAGTGACAAAATAACGGTTTTTTCGTCAAAAATCAGTTATGTTAAAATTGTTTTATCAAAAAAAAAAATCGATATATCAAAACATTGCAAAATACTGTTTTTTTTGTCAAAAATCAGATTTGTCAAAAAATGGCAATATAACGGTTATTTTCGATCAAAATCACACCTGTCAAAAAAATTAAAAAAAAGGTTATGTCACATTTGTCAAAAAATGTAAAAAAAAAAGTTTTTTCCGACAAAAATCAGATTTGTTCAAAAATCACGGTTTGTTCGTCAAAATTGAGATTTGTCAAAAAATGGCAAAATAACGGTTATTTTCGATCAAAATCACACCTGTCAAAAAAATTTAAAAGAAAAGGTTTTTTCCGACAAAAATAAAAAAATGACAACGGTTTTTTCTACATAAATCAAATTTGTCCAAAAAACAAACATTTGTCAAAAAATGTCCAAAAATGCCAAAAATATCGGTTTTTTCCGTAAAAATTCAGATTTGTCATAAAATGGCAAAGTAAAGGTTTTTTTTTCGAAAAAAAAAAAATAAGATTCGCCAAAAAGGCAAAAAAAAACGGTTTTTTTGACAAAAAACAGATATGTCCAAAAATGGCGAAAATAATGTTTTATTCGTCAAAATTCAGATTTGTCATAAAATGACAAAATAACGGTTATTTTCGACAAAAATCACATTTGTTAAAAAATGTCAAAAATTTCCGACAAAAATCAGATATGTAAAAAAATGGCAAAAATAACGGGGTTTTCGTAAAACTTCAGATTTGTTATAAAATGGCAAAATAACGGTTATTTTCGACAAAAATCAGATTTGCCAAAAAAATACAAAATAACGTCTATTTTCAACAAAAATCACATTTGTTAAAAAATGACAAAAATAAGGTTTTTCCGACAAAAATCAGATATGTTAAAAAATGGCAAAAATAACGGGTTTTTCGTAAAACTTCAGATTTGTTATAAAATGGCAAAATAACGGTTATTTTCGACAAAAATCAGATTTGCCAAAAAAATACAAAATAACGGCTATGTCAAAAATAAGGATATTTCCGACAAACTCAGATATGTCAAAAAATGGTAAAACTAACGATTTTTTCGTAAAACTTCAGATTTGTCATAAAATGGCAAAGTAACGGTTTTTCTTCGACAAAAACCAGATTTGCCAAAAAATTACTAAATAACGGTTATTTTGGACAAAAATCAGATTCGACCAAAAATGGCTCAAATAACGGTTTTTTGTCAAAAATCAGATTTGTCAAAAAATCTAATAAAAAAAAGTTTTTTCGAACAAAAAATCAGATATGTCAAAAAATGGCACAAATAACGGTTTTCTCGTAAAAATTCAGATTCGTCATAAAAGTGCAAAGTAAGGGTTTTTTTTCGACAAAAATCAGATTTGCCAAAAAATGAGAAAATAACGGTTATTTTCGACAAAAATCACATTTGTAAAAAAATATCAAAATAAAAAGTTTTCCCGACAAAAATCAGATATGTCAAAATATGGCAAAATAACGGTTTTTTCGTAAAAACTCAGATTTGTCATAAAATGGCAAAGTAACGTTTTTTTCGACAATAATCAGATCTGTCTTAATATGGCAAAAATATCGTTTTTTTTCTTAAAATTCAGATTTGTCATAAAATGGCAAAAAATAACGGTTTTTTCCGACAAAAATCAGATATGTCAAAAAAAAGGCAAAAAAATCGGTTATTCCGACAAACATCAGATTTGTTCAATAATAACAAAATAACGGTTTTATCGTCAAAATTCAGAAGTGACAAAATAACGGTTTTTTCGTCAAAAATCAGTTATGTTAAAATTGTTTTATCAAAAAAAAAAATCGATATATCAAAACATTGCAAAATACTGTTTTTTTTGTCAAAAAATCAGATTTGTCAAAAAATGGCAATATAACGGTTATTTTCGATCAAAATCACACCTGTCAAAAAAATTAAAAAAAAGGTTTTGTCACATTTGTCAAAAAATGTAAAAAAAAAGTTTTTTTCCGACAAAAAATCAGATTTGTTCAAAAATAACGGTTTGTTCGTCAAAATTGAGATTTGTCAAAAAATGGCAAAATAACGGTTATTTTCGATCAAAATCACACCTGTCAAAAAAATTTAAAAAAAAAGGTTTTTTCCGACAAAAATAAAAAAATGACAACGGTTTTTTCTACATAAATCAAATTTGTCCAAAAACAAACATTTGTCAAAAAATGTCCAAAAATGCCAAAAATATCGGTTTTTTCCGTAAAAATTCAGATTTGTCATAAAATGGCAAAGTAAAGGTTTTTTTTTCGAAAAAAAAATAAGATTCGCCAAAAAGGCAAAAAAAACGGTTTTTTTGACAAAAAACAGATATGTCCAAAAATGGCGAAAATAATGTTTTATTCGTCAAAATTCAGATTTGTCATAAAATGACAAAATAACGGTTATTTTCGACAAAAATCACATTTGTTAAAAAATGTCAAAAATTTCCGACAAAAATCAGATATGTAAAAAATGGCAAAAATAACGGGGTTTTCGTAAAACTTCAGATTTGTCATAAAATGGCAAAATAACGGTTATTTTCGACAAAAATCAGATTTGCCAAAAAAAATACAAAATAACGTCTATTTTCAACAAAAATCACATTTGTTAAAAAAATGACAAAAATAAGGTTTTTCCGACAAAAATCAGATATGTAAAAAAATGGCAAAAATAACGGGTTTTTCGTAAAACTTCAGATTTGTTATAAAATGGCAAAATAACGGTTATTTTCGACAAAAATCAGATTTGCCAAAAAATACAAAATAACGGCTATGTCAAAATAAGGTTTTTCCGACAAACTCAGATATGTCAAAAAATGGTAAAAACTAACGATTTTTTCGTAAAACTTCAGATTTGTCATAAAATGGCAAAACAACGGTTTTTCTTCGACAAAAACAGATTTGCCAAAAAATTACAAAATAACGGTTATTTTGGACAAAAATCAGATTCGACCAAAAATGGCTCAAATAACGGTTTTTTGTCAAAAAATCAGATTTGTCAAAAAATCTAATAAAAAAGTTTTTTCCGAACAAAAATCAGATATGTCAAAAAATGGCAAAAATAACGGTTTTCTCGTAAAAATTCAGATTCGTCATAAAAGGGCAAAGTAAGGGTTTTTTTCGACAAAAATCAGATTTGCCAAAAAATGAAAAAATAACGGTTATTTTCGACAAAAATCACATTTGTAAAAAAATGTCAAAATAAAAAGTTTTCCCGACAAAAATCAGATATGTCAAAAAATGGCAAAAATAACGGTTTTTTTCGTAAAAACTCAGATTTGTCATAAAATGGCAAAGTAACGTTTTTTTCGACAATAATCAGATCTGTCTTAACATGAGCAAAAATATCGTTTTTTTTCTTAAAATTCAGATTTGTCATAAAATGGCAAAAATAACGGTTTTTTCCGACAAAAATCAGATATGTCAAAAAAAAGGCAAAAAAAACGGTTATTCCGACAAACATCAGATTTGTTCAATAATAACAAAATAACGGTTTTTTCGTCAAAATTCAGAAGTGACAAACTAACGGTTTTTTCGTCAAAAATCAGTTATGTTAAAATTGTTTTATCAAAAAAAAAATCGATATATCAAAACATGGCAAAAATAACGTTTTTTTTTTTGTCAAAAATCAGATTTGTCAAAAAATGGCAATATAACGGTTATTTTCGATAAACACACCTGTCAAAAAAATTAAAAAATTATTACGTCAAAAAATGTAAAAAAAAAAAGTTTTTTTCCGACAAAAATCAGATTTGTTCAAAAATAACGGTTTGTTCGTCAAAATTGAGATTTGTCAAAAAATGGCAAAAAAACGGTTATTTTCCGATCAAAAATCACACCTGTCAAAAAAAAGGCAAAAAAAAGGTTATTTTCCGACAAAAATCAGAATTTGTTCAAAAATAAAAAATGCAAAATAACGGTTTTTTCCGTCAAAATTCAGATTTGTCACAAAAAAACCGGTTTTTTCGAAAAAAAATCAGATTAAAAAAAAAAAAACGGTTTTTTCGAAAAAAAACAGATATATCAAAACATGGCGAAAATAATGTTTTTTCGTCAAAATTCAGATTTGTCAAAAAATGACAAAATAACGGTTATTTTCGACAAAAATCACATTTGTCAAAAAATGTCAAAAAATTTCCGACAAAAACCAGATATGTCAAAAAATGGTAAAATAACGATTTTTTCGAAAAACTTCAGATTTGTCATAAAATGGCAAAATAACGGTTTTTCTTCGACAAAAACCAGATTTGCCAAAAAACAAAAATCAGATTCGTCCAAAAAAATAACGGTTTTTTAGTCAAAAGATTTGTCAAAAAAGGCTAATAAAAAGAGTTATTTTCGAAAAAAATCACATATGTCAAAAAATGGCAAAATAACGGTTATCTCGTCCGAAAAAAATCAAAAAATGACAACGGTTTTTTTTCCGACAAAAATCAGATTTGTCCAAAAATGGCAAAATAACGGTTTTTTTGTCAAAAATCAGATTTGTCAAAAATATCAAAATAACGAGTTATTTTCGACAAAAATCACATTTGTCAAAAAATGTCAAAAAATATTTTTTTCCGAAAAAATCAGATTTGTCAAAAAATGGCAAAAATAACTGTTTTTTCGTAAAACTATCAGATTTGTCAATCACCAACATTTGTCAAAAAATGGCAATATAACGGTTATTTTCGATCAAAAATCACACCTGTCAAAAAAATACAAAAGAACGGGTTTTTTCCGACAAAAATAAAAAAATGACAACGGTTTTTCAAAAATCAAATTTGTCCAAAAACAAACATTTGTCAAAAAATGGCCAAAAATCCAACAATTTGTTTTCCGTAAAAATTCAGATTTGTCATAAAAGGGCAAAGTAAAGGTTTTTTTTTTCGAAAAAAAATCAGATTTGCCAAAAAGGCAAAAAAAACGGTTTTTTTCGACAAAAACAGATATGTCCAAAAATGGCAAAAAATAACTGTTTTTTCGTAAAAATTCAGATTTGTCATAAAATGACAAAATAACGGTTATTTTCGACAAAAATCAGATTTGTCTTAAAAATATAATAACGGTTATTTCCGACAAAAATCAGATTTGTCAAAAAATACAAAATAACGTCTATTTAAAAAAAATCACATTTGTTAAAAAAATGTCAATAATAAGGTTTTTCCGACAAACTCAGATATGTCAAAAAATGGTAACACTAACGATTTTTTCGTAAAACTTCAGATTTGTCATAAAATGGCAAAATAACGGTTTTTCTTCGACAAAAAACCAGATTTGCCAAAAAATTAAATAAACGGTTATTTTGGACAAAAATCAGATTTGACCAAAAATGGCTCAAATAACGGTTTTTTGTCACAAAAATCAGATTTGTCAAAAAATCTAATAAAAAAAGGTTTTTCCGAACAAAATCAGATATGTCAAAAAATGGACACAAATAACGGTTTTTTCGTAAAAATTCAGATTCGTCATAAAAGTGCAAAGTAAGGGTTTTTTTCGACAAAAATCAGATTTGCCAAAAAATGAGAAAATAACGGTTATTTTCGACAAAAATCACATTTGTAAAAAAATATCAAAATAAAAAAGTTTTCCCGACAAAAATCAGATATGTCAAAATATGGCAAAAATAACGGTTTTTTTCGTAAAAACTCAGATTTGTCATAAAATGGCAAAGTAACGTTTTTTCGACAATAATCAGATCTGTCTTAACATGGCAAAAATATCGTTTTTTTTTCTTAAAATTCAGATTTGTCATAAAATGGCAAAAAAAACGGTTTTTTCCGACAAAAATCAGATATGTCAAAAAAAGGCAAAAAAAAATCGGTTATTCCGATAAACATCAGATTTGTTCAATAATAACAAAATAACGGTTTTATCGTCAAAATTCAGAAGTGACAAAATAACGGTTTTTTCGTCAAAAATCAGTTATGTTAAAATTGTTTTATCAAAAAAAAATCGATATATCAAAACATTGCAAAATACTGTTTTTTTTGTCAAAAATCAGATTTGTCAAAAAATGGCAATATAACGGTTATTTTCGATCAAAATCACACCTGTCAAAAAAATTAAAAAAAAGGTTTTGTCACATTTGTCAAAAAATGTAAAAAAAGTTTTTTCCGACAAAAATCAGATTTGTTCAAAAATCACGGTTTGTTCGTCAAAATTGAGATTTGTCAAAAAATGGCAAAATAACGGTTATTTTCGATCAAAATCACACCTGTCAAAAAATTTAAAAAAAAAAAGGTTTTTTCCGACAAAAATAAAAAATGACAACGGTTTTTTCTACATAAATCAAATTTGTCCAAAAACAAACATTTGTCAAAAATGTCCAAAAATGCCAAAAATATCGGTTTTTTCCGTAAAAATTCAGATTTGTCATAAAATGGCAAAGTAAAGGTTTTTTTTTCGAAAAAAAAAATAAGATTCGCCAAAAAGGCAAAAAAAAACGGTTTTTTTGACAAAAAACAGATATGTCCAAAAATGGCGAAAATAATGTTTTATTCGTCAAAATTCAGATTTGTCATAAAATGACAAAATAACGGTTATTTTCGACAAAAATCACATTTGTTAAAAAATGTCAAAAATTTCCGACAAAAATCAGATATCTAAAAAAATGGCAAAAATAACAATTTTTTCGTAAAACTTCAGAAAAAAAATAAAATCAGATTTGCCAAAAAATACAAAATAACGTCTATTTTCAACAAAAATCACATTTGTTAAAAAATGACAAAAATATCCACAAAATCAGATATGTAAAAAAATGGCAAAAATAACGGGTTTTTCGTAAAACTTCAGATTTGTTATAAAATGGCAAAATAACGGTTTTTCCGACAAACTCAGATTTGCCAAAAAAATGGAAAATAACAGCTATGTCAAAAATAAGTTCCAAACTCAAATATGTCAAAAAATGGTAAAACTAACGATTTTTTCGTAAAACTTCAGATTTGTCATAAAATGGCAAAGTAACGGTTTTTCTTCGACAAAAACCAGATTTGCCAAAAAATTACTAAATAACGGTTATTTTGGACAAAAATCAGATTCGACCAAAAATGGCTCAAATAACGGTTTTTTGTCAAAAAATCAGATTTGTCAAAAATTCTAATAAAAAAAAAGTTTTTTCGAACAAAAATCAGATATGTCAAAAAATGGCACAAATAACGGTTTTTTCGTAAAAATTCAGATTCGTCATAAAAGTGCAAAGTAAGGGTTTTTTTCGACAAAAATCAGATTTGCCAAAAAAATGAGAAAATAACGGTTATTTTCGACAAAAATCACATTTGTTAAAAAAAAATGTCAAAAATTTCCGACAAAAATCAGATATGTAAAAAAATGGCAAAAACAACTGTTTTTTCGTAAAACTTCAGATATGTCATAAAATGGCAAAGTAACGGTTATTTTCGACAAAAATCAGATTTGCCAAAAAATACAAAATAACGGCTATTTTCGACAAAAATCACATTTCTTAAAAAATGTCAAAAATAAGGTTTTTCCGACAAACT
>JAEIFK010000481.1:0-60287 GCA_018901825.1 Drosophila funebris | reverse complement strand
TGCTTCCTTTTTGCCCGTTACATACTTTTTGCACAAAACTAATATATCCCTGTACAGAGTGTAAAATGGCTACAGTCGACCGTAACCGGCAGTATAATACTCTGTAAAGGGTTCTATAATAAAAGTATTTTGATAAGTCTATTGATTCAAGTACATAACAAGTATTTAAAAAATAATATTTTGAACTCTTTTTTTTTAAAAGAAGTCTTTTTTTTATTTAAAGGCGAAGATTTTGCATATGTGTACACACTCGAACAAAAGCTGAGTATCACGTCGCTTCATTTATTTCTGCATGTACTGCAGTCGTTCTCAGTCTCGCTCGCACACATGGCCTGCCCGTAAAGCCCAACGATTCAATGGAAAAAATACTTATATTTCTATTCTGATTATCTGTCTTATTTATTAACCGATCATGATGAAACTTTCAGCATTGCTTCTTCTATATTCTATATTTCTATTCTGATTATCTGTCTTATTTATTAACCGATGATGATGAAACTTTCAGCATTGCTTCTTTATAATATTCTTTACGCATCTGATCAGTTAGAGGTGTCTACGATGAAAAATGAGGCCAATATTCGTTTTTTTCGCTGGAAATGGGGGAGCTTTTTAAAATTTAAAATAAACTTGATTGTGGTGTAAAGGAATTTTCTTGTCAAATTTATAGTTCATAGATCTTATAATTGCTGAGATCGACCCGATCATATAGAAGGACGGACGGACAGCAGACGAAAATGGCTCAATCGACTCGGATGTTGATACTGATGAAGAATATATATACTTTATGGGGTCATGCTTCCTTTTGCCCGTTACATACTTTTTGCACAAAACTAATATATCCCTGTACAGAGTGTAAAATGGCTACAGTCGACCGTAACCGGCAGTATAATACTCTGTTAAGGGTTCTATAATAAAAGTATTTTGATAAGTCTATTGATTCAAGTACATAACAAGTATTTAAAAAATAATATTTTGAAACTCTCATTTCGCAAATGAAGTCTTTGCATACTTATAGGACGAAGATTTTGCATATGTGTACACACTCGAACAAAAGCTGAGTATCACGTCGCTTCATTTATTTCTGCATGTACTGCAGTCGTTCTCAGTCTCGCTCGCACACATGGCCCGTAAAGCCCAACGATTCAATGGAAAAAATACTTATATTTCTATTCTGATTATCTGTCTTATTTATTAACCGATCATGATGAAACTTTCAGCATTGCTTCTTTATAATATTCTTTACGCATCTGATCAGTTAGAGGTGTCTACGATGAAAAATGAGGCCAATATTCGTTTTTTTCGTTTTGCGCTGGAAATGGGGGAGCTTTTTAAAATTTAAAATAAACTTGATTGTGGTATAAAGGAATTTTCTTGTCAAATTTATAGTTCATAGATCTTATAATTGCTGAGATCGACCCGTTCATATAGAAGGACGGACGGACAGCAGACGAAAATGGCTCAATCGACTCGGATGTTGATACTGATCAAGAATATATATACTTTATGGGGTGATTCAATGGAAAAAATACTTATATTTCTATTCTGATTATCTGTGTCTACGATGAAAAATGAGGCCAATATTCGTTTTTTTCGTTTAACGCTGGAAATGCGGGAGCTTTTTAAAATTTAAGATAAACTTGATTGTGGTATAAAGGAATTTTCTTGTCAAATTTATAGTTCATAGATCTTATAATTGCTGAGATCGACCCGTTCATATAGAAGGACGGACGGACAGCAGACGAAAATGGCTCAATCGACTCGGATGTTGATACTGATGAAGAATATATATACTTTATGGGGTGATGCTTCCTTTTGCCCGTTACATACTTTTTGCACAAAACTAATATATCCCTGTACAGAGTGTAAAATGGCTACAGTCGACCGTAACCGGCAGTATAATACTCTGTAAAGGGTTCTATAATAAAAGTATTTTGATAAGTCTATTGATTCAAGTACATAACAAGTATTTAAAAAATAATATTTTGAAACTCTCATTTCGCAAATGAAGTCTTTGCATACTTATAGGACGAAGATTTTGCATATGTGTACACACTCGAACAAAAGCTGAGTATTACGTCGCTTCATTTATTTCTGCATGTACTGCAGTCGTTCTCAGTCTCGCTCGCACACATGGCCTGCCCGTAAAGCCCAACGATTCAATGGAAAAAATACTTATATTTCTATTCTGATTATCTGTCTTATTTATTAACCGATCATGATGAAACTTTCAGCATTGCTTCTTTATAATATTCTTTACGCATCTGATCAGTTAGAGGTGTCTACGATGAAAAATGAGGCCAATATTCGTTTTTTTCGTTTTGCGCTGGAAATGGGGGGAGCTTTTTAAAATTTAAAATAAACTTGATTGTGGTATAAAGGAATTTTCTTGTCAAATTTATAGTTCATAGATCTTATAATTGCTGAGATCGACCCGTTCATATAGAAGGACGGACGGACAGCAGACGAAAATGGCTCAATCGACTCGGATGTTGATACTGATCAAGAATATATATACTTTATGGGGTGATTCAATGGAAAAAAATACTTATATTTCTATTCTGATTATCTGTGTCTACGATGAAAAATGAGGCCAATATTCGTTTTTTTCGTTTAACGCTGGAAATGCGGGAGCTTTTTTAAAATTTAAGATAAACTTGATTGTGGTATAAAGGAATTTTCTTGTCAAATTTATAGTTCATAGATCTTATAATTGCTGAGATCGACCCGTTCATATAGAAGGACGGACGGACAGCAGACGAAAATGGCTCAATCGACTCGGATGTTGATACTGATGAAGAATATATATACTTTATGGGGTGATGCTTCCTTTTGCCCGTTACATACTTTTTGCACAAAACTAATATATCCCTGTACAGAGTGTAAAATGGCTACAGTCGACCGTAACCGGCAGTATAATACTCTGTAAAGGGTTCTATAATAAAAGTATTTTGATAAGTCTATTGATTCAAGTACATAACAAGTATTTAAAAAAATAATATTTTGAAACTCTCATTTCGCAAATGAAGTCTTTGCATACTTATAGGACGAAGATTTTGCATATGTGTACACACTCGAACAAAAGCTGAGTATTACGTCGCTTCATTTATTTCTGCATGTACTGCAGTCGTTCTCAGTCTCGCTCGCACACATGGCCTGCCCGTAAAGGCCAACGATTCAATGGAAAAAATACTTATATTTCTATTCTGATTATCTGTCTTATTTATTAACCGATGATGATGAAACTTTCAGCATTGCTTCTTTATAATATTCTTTACGCATCTGATCAGTTAGAGGTGTCTACGATGAAAAATGAGGCCAATATTCGTTTTTTTCGTTTTGCGCTGGAAATGGGGGGAGCTTTTTAAAATTTTAAATAAACTTGATTGTGGTATAAAGGAATTTTCTTGTCAAATTTATAGTTCATAGATCTTATAATTGCTGAGATCGACCCAATAATATAGAAGGACGGACGGACAGCAGACGAAAATGGCTCAATCGACTCGGATGTTGATACTGATCAAGAATATATATACTTTATGGGGTGATTCAATGGAAAAAATACTTATATTTCTATTCTGATTATCTGTGTCTACGATGAAAAATGAGGCCAATATTCGTTTTTTTCGTTTTTCGCTGGAAATGGGGGAGCTTTTTAAAATTTAAAATAAACTTGATTGTGGTATAAAGGAATTTTCTTGTCAAATTTATAGTTCATAGATCTTATAATTGCTGAGATCGACCCGATCATATAGAAGGACGGACGGACAGCAGACGAAAATGGCTCAATCGACTCGGATGTTGATACTGATGAAGAATATATATACTTTATGTGGTCATGCTTCCTTTTGCCCGTTACATACTTTTTGCACAAAACTAATATATCCCTGTACAGAGTGTAAAATGGCTACAGTCGACCGTAACCGGCAGTATAATACTCTGTAAAGGGTTCTATAATAAAAGTATTTTGATAAGTCTATTGATTCAAGTACATAACAAGTATTTAAAAAATAATATTTTGAAACTCTCATTTCGCAAATGAAGTCTTTGCATACTTATAGGACGAAGATTTTGCATATGTGTACACACTCGAACAAAAGCTGAGTATTACGTCGCTTCATTTATTTCTGCATGTACTGCAGTCGTTCTCAGTCTCGCTCGCACACATGGCCTGCCCGTAAAGCCCAACGATTCAATGGAAAAAAATACTTATATTTCTATTCTGATTATCTGTCTTATTTATTAACCGATCATGATGAAACTTTCAGCATTGCTTCTTCTATATTCTATATTTCTATTCTGATTATCTGTCTTATTTATTAACCGATGATGATGAAACTTTCAGCATTGCTTCTTTATAATATTCTTTACGCATCTGATCAGTTAGAGGTGTCTACGATGAAAAATGAGGCCAATATTCGTTTTTTTCGTTTTCGCTGGAAATGGGGGAGCTTTTTAAAATTTAAAATAAACTTGATTGTGGTATAAAGGAATTTTCTTGTCAAATTTATAGTTCATAGATCTTATAATTGCTGAGATCGACCCGTTCATATAGAAGGACGGACGGACAGCAGACGAAAATGGCTCAATCGACTCGGATGTTGATACTGATGAAGAATATATATACTTTATGGGGTGATTACGATAAAAAGCCAATACTTTTGTTTTCGCAAATGGGGAGCTTTTTAAAATTAAAAAAACATGTGGTATAAAGGATTTTCTGTCAAATTAAGTTCATAGATCTATAATTCGAGATCGACCCGTTCATGGCACAGCCAAAGGCTCATCACCGATGTATACACAAATATATTTATGGGCATGCTTCCTTTTGCCCGTTACATACTTTTTGCACAAAACTAATATATCCCTGTACAGAGTGTAAAATGGCTACAGTCGACCGTAACCGGCAGTATAATACTCTGTAAAGGGTTCTATAATAAAAGTATTTTGATAAGTCTATTGATTCAAGTACATAACAAGTATTTAAAAAATAATATTTTGAAACTCTCATTTCGCAAATGAAGATCTTTGCATACTTATAGGACGAAGATTTTGCATATGTGTACACACTAACAAAAGCTGAGTATCACGTCGCTTCATTTATTTCTGCATGTACTGCAGTCGTTCTCAGTCTCGCTCGCACACATGGCCTGCCCGTAAAGCCCAACGATTCAATGGAAAAAATACTTATGTTTCTATTCTGATTATCTGTCATATTTATTAACCGATCATGATGAAACTTTCAGCATTGCTTCTTCTATATTCTATATTTCTATTCTGATTATCTGTCTTATTTATTAACCGATGATGATGAAACTTTCAGCATTGCTTCTTTATAATATTCTTTACGCATCTGATCAGTTAGAGGTGTCTACGATGAAAAATGAGGCCAATATTCGTTTTTTTCGTTTTTCGCTGGAAATGGGGGAGCTTTTTAAAATTTAAAATAAACTTGATTGTGGTATAAAGGAATTTTCTTGTCAAATTTATAGTTCATAGATCTTATAATTGCTGAGATCGACCCGTTCATATAGAAGGACGGACGGACAGCAGACGAAAATGGCTCAATCGACTCGGATGTTGATACTGATGAAGAATATATATACTTTATGGGGTGATGCTTCCTTTTGCCCGTTACATACTTTTTGCACAAAACTAATATATCCCTGTACAGAGTGTAAAATGGCTACAGTCGACCGTAACCGGCAGTATAATACTCTGTAAAGGGTTCTATAATAAAAGTATTTTGATAAGTCTATTGATTCAAGTACATAACAAGTATTTAAAAAATAATATTTTGAAACTCTCATTTCGCAAATGAAGTCTTTGCATACTTATAGGACGAAGATTTTGCATATGTGTACACACTCGAACAAAAGCTGAGTATTACGTCGCTTCATTTATTTCTGCATGTACTGCAGTCGTTCTCAGTCTCGCTCGCACACATGGCCTGCCCGTAAAGCCCAACGATTCAATGGAAAAAATACTTATATTTCTATTCTGATTATCTGTCTTATTTATTAACCGATCATGATGAAACTTTCAGCATTGCTTCTTTATAATATTCTTTACGCATCTGATCAGTTAGAGGTGTCTACGATGAAAAATGAGGCCAATATTCGTTTTTTTCGTTTTCGCTGGAAATGGGGGAGCTTTTTAAAATTTAAAATAAACTTGATTGTGGTATAAAGGAATTTTCTTGTCAAATTTATAGTTCATAGATCTTATAATTGCTGAGATCGACCCGTTCATATAGAAGGCGGACGGACAGCAGACGAAAATGCTCAATCGACTCGGATGTTGATACTGATCAAGAATATATATACTTTAGGGGTGATTAATGGAAAAACTTATATTTCTATTCTGATTATCTGTGTCTACGATGAAAAATGAGGCCAATATTCGTTTTTTTCGTTTTTCGCTGGAAATGGGGGAGCTTTTTAAAATTTAAAATAAACTTGATTGTGGTATAAAGGAATTTTCTTGTCAAATTTATAGTTCATAGATCTTATAATTGCTGAGATCGACCCGTTCATATAGAAGGACGGACGGACAGCAGACGAAAATGGCTCAATCGACTCGGATGTTGATACTGATGAAGAATATATATACTTTATGGGGTGATGCTTCCTTTTGCCCGTTACATACTTTTTGCACAAAACTAATATATCCCTGTACAGAGTGTAAAATGGCTACAGTCGACCGTAACCGGCAGTATAATACTCTGTAAAGGGTTCTATAATAAAAGTATTTTGATAAGTCTATTGATTCAAGTACATAACAAGTATTTAAAAAATAATATTTTGAAACTCTCATTTCGCAAATGAAGTCTTTGCATACTTATAGGACGAAGATTTTGCATATGTGTACACACTCGAACAAAAGCTGAGTATTACGTCGCTTCATTTATTTCTGCATGTACTGCAGTCGTTCTCAGTCTCGCTCGCACACATGGCCTGCCCGTAAAGCCCAACGATTCAATGGAAAAAATACTTATATTTCTATTCTGATTATCTGTCTTATTTATTAACCGATCATGATGAAACTTTCAGCATTGCTTCTTTATAATACTTTATATTCATTAGTGTCTATCTGATTTCTGAAATGGGCTTTTTAAAATTTAAATAAACTTGATGTTATAAGATTGAAACTTATAGTTCATAGATCAAATTGCTAATCGACCATTTATAATATTCTTTACGCATCTAGATAACAGTTAGAGAAAGTGTCTACGATGAAAAATGAGGCCAATATTCGTTTTTTTCGTTTTTCGCTGGAAATGGGGGAGCTTTTTAAAATTTAAAATAAACTTGATTGTGGTATAAAGGAATTTTCTTGTCAAATTTATAGTTCATAGATCTTATAATTGCTGAGATCGACCCGATCATATAGAAGGACGGACGGACAGCAGACGAAAATGGCTCAATCGACTCGGATGTTGATACTGATGAAGAATATATATACTTTATGGGGTCATGCTTCCTTTTGCCCGTTACATACTTTTTGCACAAAACTAATATATCCCTGTACAGAGTGTAAAATGGCTACAGTCGACCGTAACCGGCAGTATAATACTCTGTTAAGGGTTCTATAATAAAAGTATTTTGATAAGTCTATTGATTCAAGTACATAACAAGTATTTAAAAAATAATATTTTGAAACTCTCATTTCGCAAATGAAGTCTTTGCATACTTATAGGACGAAGATTTTGCATATGTGTACACACTCGAACAAAAGCTGAGTATCACGTCGCTTCATTTATTTCTGCATGTACTGCAGTCGTTCTCAGTCTCGCTCGCACATGGCCCCGTAAAGCCCAACGATTCAATGGAAAAAATACTTATATTTCTATTCTGATTATCTGTCTTATTTATTAACCGATCATGATGAAACTTTCAGCATTGCTTCTTCTATATTCTATATTTCTATTCTGATTATCTGTCTTATTTATTAACCGATGATGATGAAACTTTCAGCATTGCTGCTTTATAATATTCTTTACGCATCTGATCAGTTAGAGGTGTCTACGATGAAAAATGAGGCCAATATTCGTTTTTTTCGTTTTTCGCTGGAAATGGGGGAGCTTTTTAAAATTTAAAATAAACTTGATTGTGGTATAAAGGAATTTTCTTGTCAAATTTATAGTTCATAGATCTTATAATTGCTGAGATCGACCCGTTCATATAGAAGGACGGACGGACAGCAGACGAAAATGGCTCAATCGACTCGGATGTTGATACTGATCAAGAATATATATACTTTATGGGGTGATTCAATGGAAAAAATACTTATATTTCTATTCTGATTATCTGGCTACGATGAAAAATGAGGCCAATATTCGTTTTTTTTTCGTTTTTCGCTGGAAATGGGGGAGCTTTTTAAAATTTAAAATAAACTTGATTGTGGTATAAAGGAATTTTCTTGTCAAATTTATAGTTCATAGATCTTATAATTGCTGAGATCGACCCGTTCATATAGAAGGACGGACGGACAGCAGACGAAAATGGCTCAATCGACTCGGATGTTGATACTGATCAAGAATATATATACTTTATGGGGTGATGCTTCCTTTTGCCCGTTTACATACTTTTTGCTCAAAACTAATATATCCCTGTACAGAGTGTAAAATGAAAGGGTCTAAATAAAAGTATTTGAAAGCCTATTGACCAGTAACCGGCAGTAAAAATAATATTTTAAACTCTCAGTTCCAAAGGGTTCTTTGCATACTTATAGAAAGTATTTTGCATAAGTCTATTGATTTCAAGTACGTTAACAAGTATCTCCCTAAAAACGATTCAATGGAAAAAAACTTTTGTTCAAACTGATTCTTCTTATTTATAACGAAAATGATAAACTTCAGCATTCTTCTTTATAATATTCTATTACGCATCTGATCAGTTAGAGGTGTCTACGATGAAAAATGAGGCCAATATTCGTTTTTTTCGTTTTGCGCTGGAAATGGGGGAGCTTTTTAAAATTTAAAATAAACTTGATTGTGGTATAAAGGAATTTTCTTGTCAAATTTATAGTTCATAGATCTTATAATTGCTGAGATCGACCCGTTCATATAGAAGGACGGACGGACAGCAGACGAAAATGGCTCAATCGACTCGGATGTTGATACTGATCAAGAATATATATACTTTATGGGGTGATTCAATGGAAAAAATACTTATATTTCTATTCTGATTATCTGTGTCTACGATGAAAAATGAGGCCAATATTCGTTTTTTTCGTTTAGCGCTGGAAATGCGGGAGCTTTTTAAAATTTAAGATAAACTTGATTGTGGTATAAAGGAATTTTCTTGTCAAATTTATAGTTCATAGATCTTATAATTGCTGAGATCGACCCGTTCATATAGAAGGACGGACGGACAGCAGACGAAAATGGCTCAATCGACTCGGATGTTGATACTGATGAAGAATATATATACTTTATGGGGTGATGCTTCCTTTTGCCCGTTACATACTTTTTGCACAAAACTAATATATCCCTGTACAGAGTGTAAAATGGCTACAGTCGACCGTAACCGGCAGTATAATACTCTGTAAAGGGTTCTATAATAAAAGTATTTTGATAAGTCTATTGATTCAAGTACATAACAAGTATTTAAAAAATAATATTTTGAAACTCTCATTTCGCAAATGAAGTCTTTGCATACTTATAGGATGAAGATTTTGCATATGTGTACACACTCGAACAAAAGCTGAGTATTACGTCGCTTCATTTATTTCTGCATGTACTGCAGTCGTTCTCAGTCTCGCTCGCACACATGGCCTGCCCGTAAAGGCCAACGATTCAATGGAAAAAATACTTATATTTCTATTCTGATTATCTGTCTTATTTATTAACCGATCATGATGAAACTTTTAGCATTGCTTCTTTATAATATTCTTTACGCATCTGATCAGTTAGAGGTGTCTACGATGAAAAATGAGGCCAATATTCGTTTTTTTCGTTTTGCGCTGGAAATGGGGGAGCTTTTTAAAATTTTAAATAAACTTGATTGTGGTATAAAGGAATTTTCTTGTCAAATTTATAGTTCATAGATCTTATAATTGCTGAGATCGACCCAATAATATAGAAGGACGGACGGACAGCAGACGAAAATGGCTCAATCGACTCGGATGTTGATACTGATCAAGAATATATATACTTTATGGGGTGATTCAATGGAAAAAATACTTATATTTCTATTCTGATTATCTGTGTCTACGATGAAAAATGAGGCCAATATTCGTTTTTTTCGTTTTTCGCTGGAAATGGGGGAGCTTTTTAAAATTTAAAATAAACTTGATTGTGGTATAAAGGAATTTTCTTGTCAAATTTATAGTTCATAGATCTTATAATTGCTGAGATCGACCCGATCATATAGAAGGACGGACGGACAGCAGACGAAAATGGCTCAATCGACTCGGATGTTGATACTGATGAAGAATATATATACTTTATGTGGTCATGCTTCCTTTTGCCCGTTACATACTTTTTGCACAAAACTAATATATCCCTGTACAGAGTGTAAAATGGCTACAGTCGACCGTAACCGGCAGTATAATACTCTGTAAAGGGTTCTATAATAAAAGTATTTTGATAAGTCTATTGATTCAAGTACATAACAAGTATTTAAAAAATAATATTTTGAAACTCTCATTTCGCAAATGAAGTCTTTGCATACTTATAGGACGAAGATTTTGCATATGTGTACACACTCGAACAAAAGCTGAGTATCACGTCGCTTCATTTATTTCTGCATGTACTGCAGTCGTTCTCAGTCTCGCTCGCACATGGCCCCCGTAAAGCCCAACGATTCAATGGAAAAAATACTTATATTTCATATTCTGATTATCTGTCTTATTTATTAACCGATCATGATGAAACTTTCAGCATTGCTTCTTCTATATTCTATATTTCTATTCTGATTATCTGTCTTATTTATTAACCGATGATGATGAAACTTTCAGCATTGCTGCTTTATAATATTCTTTACGCATCTGATCAGTTAGAGGTGTCTACGATGAAAAATGAGGCCAATATTCGTTTTTTTCGTTTTTCGCTGGAAATGGGGGAGCTTTTTAAAATTTAAAATAAACTTGATTGTGGTATAAAGGAATTTTCTTGTCAAATTTATAGTTCATAGATCTTATAATTGCTGAGATCGACCCGTTCATATAGAAGGTCGGACGGACAGCAGACGAAAATGGCTCAATCGACTCGGATGTTGATACTGATCAAGAATATATATACTTTATGGGGTGATTCAATGGAAAAAATACTTATATTTCTATTCTAACGATGAAAAATGAGGCCAATATTCGTTTTTTTTCGTTTTTCGCTGGAAATGGGGGAGCTTTTTAAAATTTAAAATAAACTTGATTGTGGTATAAAGGAATTTTCTTGTCAAATTTATAGTTCATAGATCTTATAATTGCTGAGATCGACCCGTTCATATAGAAGGACGGACGGACAGCAGTCGAAAATGGCTCAATCGACTCGGATGTTGATACTGATCAAGAATATATATACTTTATGGGGTGATGCTTCCTTTTGCCCGTTACATACTATTTGCTCAAAACTAATATATCCCTGTACAGAGTGTAAAAAGGCTACAGCCGACCGTAACCGGCAGTATAATACTCTGTAAAGGGTTCTATAATAAAAGTATTTTGATAAGTCTATTGATTCAAGTACATAACAAGTATTTAAAAAATAATATTTTGAAACTCTCATTTCGCAAAGAAGTTTTGCAAAATAACATCATATTTCTATTCTGATTATCTGTGTCTACGATGAAAAATGAGGCCAAATTCATTTATTATATGAGCCAATATTCGTTTTTTTCGTTTTGCGCTGGAAATGGGGGAGCTTTTTAAAATTTAAAATAAACTTGATTGTGGTATAAAGGAATTTTCTTGTCAAATTTATAGTTCATAGATCTTATAATTGCTGAGATCGACCCGTTCATATAGAAGGACGGACGGACAGCAGACGAAAATGGCTCAATCGACTCGGATGTTGATACTGATCAAGAATATATATACTTTATGGGGTGATTCAATGGAAAAAATACTTATATTTCTATTCTGATTATCTGTGTCTACGATGAAAAATGAGGCCAATATTCGTTTTTTTCGTTTTGCGCTGGAAATGCGGGGAGCTTTTTAAAATTTAAAATAAACTTGATTGTGGTATAAAGGAATTTTCTTGTCAAATTTATAGTTCATAGATCTTATAATTGCTGAGATCGACCCGTTCATATAGAAGGACGGACGGACAGCAGACGAAAATGGCTCAATCGACTCGGATGTTGATACTGATGAAGAATATATATACTTTATGGGGTGATGCTTCCTTTTGCCCGTTACATACTTTTTGCACAAAACTAATATATCCCTGTACAGAGTGTAAAATGGCTACAGTCGACCGTAACCGGCAGTATAATACTCTGTAAAGGGTTCTATAATAAAAGTATTTTGATAAGTCTATTGATTCAAGTACATAACAAGTATTTAAAAAATAATATTTTGAAACTCTCATTTCGCAAATGAAGTCTTTGCATACTTATAGGACGAAGATTTTGCATATGTGTACACACTCGAACAAAAGCTGAGTATTACGTCGCTTCATTTATTTCTGCATGTACTGCAGTCGTTCTCAGTCTCGCTCGCACACATGGCCTGCCCGTAAAGGCCAACGATTCAATGGAAAAAATACTTATATTTCTATTCTGATTATCTGTCTTATTTATTAACCGATCATGATGAAACTTTCAGCATTGCTTCTTTATAATATTCTTTACGCATCTGATCAGTTAGAGGTGTCTACGATGAAAAATGAGGCCAATATTCGTTTTTTTCGTTTTGCGCTGGAAATGGGGGAGCTTTTTAAAATTTTAAATAAACTTGATTGTGGTATAAAGGAATTTTCTTGTCAAATTTATAGTTCATAGATCTTATAATTGCTGAGATCGACCCGTTCATATAGAAGGACGGACGGACAGCAGACGAAAATGGCTCAATCGACTCGGATGTTGATACTGATCAAGAATATATATACTTTATGGGGTGATTCAATGGAAAAAATACTTATATTTCTATTCTGATTATCTGTGTCTACGATGAAAAATGAGGCCAATATTCGTTTTTTTCGTTTTTCGCTGGAAATGGGGGAGCTTTTTAAAATTTAAAATAAACTTGATTGTGGTATAAAGGAATTTTCTTGTCAAATTTATAGTTCATAGATCTTATAATTGCTGAGATCGACCCGTTCATATAGAAGGACGGACGGACAGCAGACGAAAATGGCTCAATCGACTCGGATGTTGATACTGATCAAGAATATATATACTTTATGGGGTGATGCTTCCTTTTGCCCGTTACATACTATTTGCACAAAACTAATATATCCCTGTACAGAGTGTAAAATGGCTACAGTCGACCGTAACCGGCAGTATAATACTCTGTAAAGGGTTCTATAATAAAAGTATTTTGATAAGTCTATTGATTCAAGTACATAACAAGTATTTAAAAAATAATATTTTGAAACTCTCATTTCGCAAATGAAGTCTTTGCATACTTATAGGACGAAGATTTTGCATATGTGTACACACTCGAACAAAAGCTGAGTATTACGTCGCTTCATTTATTTCTGCATGTACTGCAGTCGTTCTCAGTCTCGCTTGCACACATGGCCTGCCCGTAAAGCCCAACGATTCAATGGAAAAAATACTTATATTTCTATTCTGATTATCTGTCTTATTTATTAACCGATGATGATGAAACTTTCAGCATTGCTTCTTTATAATATTCTTTACGCATCTGATCAGTTAGAGGTGTCTACGATGAAAAATGAGGCCAATATTCGTTTTTTTCGTTTTGCGCTGGAAATGGGGGAGCTTTTTAAAATTTTAAATAAACTTGATTGTGGTATAAAGGAATTTTCTTGTCAAATTTATAGTTCATAGATCTTATAATTGCTGAGATCGACCCGTTCATATAGAAGGACGGACGGACAGCAGACGAAAATGGCTCAATCGACTCGGATGTTGATACTGATCAAGAATATATATACTTTATGGGGTGATTCAATGGAAAAAATACTTATATTTCTATTCTGATTATCTGTGTCTACGATGAAAAATGAGGCCAATATTCGTTTTTTTCGTTTTTCGCTGGAAATGGGGGAGCTTTTTAAAATTTAAAATAAACTTGATTGTGGTATAAAGGAATTTTCTTGTCAAATTTATAGTTCATAGATCTTATAATTGCTGAGATCGACCCGATCATATAGAAGGACGGACGGACAGCAGACGAAAATGGCTCAATCGACTCGGATGTTGATACTGATGAAGAATATATATACTTTATGGGGTCATGCTTCCTTTTGCCCGTTACATACTTTTTGCACAAAACTAATATATCCCTGTACAGAGTGTAAAATGGCTACAGTCGACCGTAACCGGCAGTATAATACTCTGTAAAGGGTTCTATAATAAAAGTATTTTGATAAGTCTATTGATTCAAGTACATAACAAGTATTTAAAAAATAATATTTTGAAACTCTCATTTCGCAAATGAAGTCTTTGCATACTTATAGGACGAAGATTTTGCATATGTGTACACACTCGAACAAAAGCTGAGTATCACGTCGCTTCATTTATTTCTGCATGTACTGCAGTCGTTCTCAGTCTCGCTCGCACATGGCCTGCCCGTAAAGCCCAACGATTCAATGGAAAAAATACTTATATTTCATATTCTGATTATCTGTCTTATTTATTAACCGATCATGATGAAACTTTCAGCATTGCTTCTTCTATATTCTATATTTCTATTCTGATTATCTGTCTTATTTATTAACCGATGATGATGAAACTTTCAGCATTGCTGCTTTATAATATTCTTTACGCATCTGATCAGTTAGAGGTGTCTACGATGAAAAAATGAGGCCAATATTCGTTTTTTTCGTTTTTCGCTGGAAATGGGGGAGCTTTTTAAAATTTAAAATAAACTTGATTGTGGTATAAAGGAATTTTCTTGTCAAATTTATAGTTCATAGATCTTATAATTGCTGAGATCGACCCGTTCATATAGAAGGTCGGACGGACAGCAGACGAAAATGGCTCAATCGACTCGGATGTTGATACTGATCAAGAATATATATACTTTATGGGGTGATTCAATGGAAAAAATACTTATATTTCTATTCTACGATGAAAAATGAGGCCAATATTCGTTTTTTTCGTTTTTCGCTGGAAATGGGGGAGCTTTTTAAAATTTAAAATAAACTTGATTGTGGTATAAAGGAATTTTCTTGTCAAATTTATAGTTCATAGATCTTATAATTGCTGAGATCGACCCGTTCATATAGAAGGACGGACGGACAGCAGACGAAAATGGCTCAATCGACTCGGATGTTGATACTGATCAAGAATATATATACTTTATGGGGTGATTCAATGGAAAAAATACTTATATTTCTATTCTGATTATCTGTGTCTACGATGAAAAATGAGGCCAATATTCGTTTTTTTCGTTTTTCGCTGGAAATGGGGGAGCTTTTTTAAAATTTAAAATAAACTTGATTGTGGTATAAAGGAATTTTCTTGTCAAATTTATAGTTCATAGATCTTATAATTGCTGAGATCGACCCGATCATATAGAAGGACGGACGGACAGCAGACGAAAATGGCTCAATCGACTCGGATGTTGATACTGATGAAGAATATATATACTTTATGTGGGTCATGCTTCCTTTTGCCCGTTACATACTTTTTGCACAAAACTAATATATCCCTGTACAGAGTGTAAAATGGCTACAGTCGACCGTAACCGGCAGTATAATACTCTGTAAAGGGTTCTATAATAAAAGTATTTTGATAAGTCTATTGATTCAAGTACATAACAAGTATTTAAAAAATAATATTTTGAAACTCTCATTTCGCAAATGAAGTCTTTGCATACTTATAGGACGAAGATTTTGCATATGTGTACACACTCGAACAAAAGCTGAGTATTACGTCGCTTCATTTATTTCTGCATGTACTGCAGTCGTTCTCAGTCTCGCTCGCACACTGGCCTGCCCGTAAAGCCCAACGATTCAATGGAAAAAATACTTATATTTCATATTCTGATTATCTGTCTTATTTATTAACCGATCATGATGAAACTTTCAGCATTGCTTCTTCTATATTCTATATTTCTATTCTGATTATCTGTCTTATTTATTAACCGATGATGATGAAACTTTCAGCATTGCTGCTTTATAATATTCTTTACGCATCTGATCAGTTAGAGGTGTCTACGATGAAAAATGAGGCCAATATTCGTTTTTTTCGTTTTTCGCTGGAAATGGGGGAGCTTTTTAAAATTTAAAATAAACTTGATTGTGGTATAAAGGAATTTTCTTGTCAAATTTATAGTTCATAGATCTTATAATTGCTGAGATCGACCCGTTCATATAGAAGGTCGGACGGACAGCAGACGAAAATGGCTCAATCGACTCGGATGTTGATACTGATCAAGAATATATATACTTTATGGGGTGATTCAATGGAAAAAATACTTATATTTCTATTCTGATTAACGATGAAAAATGAGGCCAATATTCGTTTTTTTTCGTTTTTCGCTGGAAATGGGGGAGCTTTTTAAAATTTAAAATAAACTTGATTGTGGTATAAAGGAATTTTCTTGTCAAATTTATAGTTCATAGATCTTATAATTGCTGAGATCGACCCGTTCATATAGAAGGACGGACGGACAGCAGTCGAAAATGGCTCAATCGACTCGGATGTTGATACTGATCAAGAATATATATACTTTATGGGGTGATGCTTCCTTTTGCCCGTTACATACTATTTGCTCAAAACTAATATATCCCTGTACAGAGTGTAAAAAGGCTACAGCCGACCGTAACCGGCAGTATAATACTCTGTAAAGGGTTCTATAATAAAAGTATTTTGATAAGTCTATTGATTCAAGTACATAACAAGTATTTAAAAAATAATATTTTGAAACTCTCATTTGGAAAAAAATACTTCATATTTCTATTCTGATTATCATGTGTCTACGATGAAAAATGAGGCCAATATTCGTTTTTTTCGTTTTTCGCTGGAAATGGGGGGCTTTTTAAAATTTAAAATAAACTTGATTGTGGTATAAAGGAATTTTCTTGTCAAATTTATAGTTCATAGATCTTATAATTGCTGAGATCGACCCGTTCATATAGAAGGACGGACGGACAGCAGACGAAAATGGCTCAATCGACTCGGATGTTGATACTGATCAAGAATATATATACTTTATGGGGTGATTCAATGGAAAAAATACTTATATTTCTATTCTGATTATCTGTGTCTACGATGAAAAATGAGGCCAATATTCGTTTTTTTCGTTTTGCGCTGGAAATGGGGGAGCTTTTTAAAATTTAAAATAAACTTGATTGTGGTATAAAGGAATTTTCTTGTCAAATTTATAGTTCATAGATCTTATAATTGCTGAGATCGACCCGTTCATATAGAAGGACGGACGGACAGCAGACGAAAATGGCTCAATCGACTCGGATGTTGATACTGATGAAGAATATATATACTTTATGGGGTGATGCTTCCTTTTGCCCGTTACATACTTTTTGCACAAAACTAATATATCCCTGTACAGAGTGTAAAATGGCTACAGTCGACCGTAACCGGCAGTATAATACTCTGTAAAGGGTTCTATAATAAAAGTATTTTGATAAGTCTATTGATTCAAGTACATAACAAGTATTTAAAAAATAATATTTTGAAACTCTCATTTCGCAAATGAAGTCTTTGCATACTTATAGGACGAAGATTTTGCATATGTGTACACACTCGAACAAAAGCTGAGTATTACGTCGCTTCATTTATTTCTGCATGTACTGCAGTCGTTCTCAGTCTCGCTCGCACACATGGCCTGCCCGTAAAGGCCAACGATTCAATGGAAAAAATACTTATATTTCTATTCTGATTATCTGTCTTATTTATTAACCGATCATGATGAAACTTTCAGCATTGCTTCTTTATAATATTCTTTACGCATCTGATCAGTTAGAGGTGTCTACGATGAAAAATGAGGCCAATATTCGTTTTTTTCGTTTTGCGCTGGAAATGGGGGAGCTTTTTAAAATTTAAAATAAACTTGATTGTGGTATAAAGGAATTTTCTTGTCAAATTTATAGTTCATAGATCTTATAATTGCTGAGATCGACCCGTTCATATAGAAGGACGGACGGACAGCAGACGAAAATGGCTCAATCGACTCGGATGTTGATACTGATCAAGAATATATATACTTTATGGGGTGATTCAATGGAAAAAATACTTATTCTATTCCGTACGATGAAAAATGTTAGTTGGTTCTCTGTAAAGGGTTCTATAATAAACTTTTTGGTATAAAGTTTTCTTGTCAAATTTTATCATAGATCTTATAATTCTGAGATCCGTCATATGAAGGAACGACAGCAGCGAAAATGGCTAAACTCGATTTATACATCAAAATATATTCTTTATTCTAAATTTATTTTATTATTAATATTCTATTTCTATTCTGATTATCTGTGTCTACGATGAAAAATGAGGCCAATATTCGTTTTTTTCGTTTTTCGCTGGAAATGGGGGAGCTTTTTAAAATTTAAAATAAACTTGATTGTGGTATAAAGGAATTTTCTTGTCAAATTTATAGTTCATTGATCTTATAATTGCTGAGATCGACCCGATCATATAGAAGGACGGAAGTATTTAAAAAATATTTTGAAACAAAATGCTCATTCATCGCATGAATGAAGTCTTTGCATACTTATAGGACGAAGATTTTGCATATGTGTACGCACTCGAACAAAAGCTGAGTATTACGTCGCTTCATTTATTTCTGCATGTACTGCAGTCGTTCTCAGTCTCGCTCGCACACATGGCCTGCCCGTAAAGGCCAACGATTCAATGGAAAAATATACTTATATTTCTATTCTGATTATCTGTCTTATTTATTAACCGATCATGATGAAACTTTCAGCATTGCTTCTTTATAATATTCTTTACGCATCTGATCAGTAAGAGGTGTCTACGATGAAAAATGAGGCCAATATTCGTTTTTTTTTTTAACGTATATTGATAAGGGTTCTATTGATTCAAGTACATAACAAGTATTTAAAAAAAATAATATTTTGAAACTCTCATTTCGCAAATGAAGTCTTTGCATACTTATAGGACGAAGATTTTGCATATGTGTACACACTCGAACAAAAGCTGAGTATTACGTCGCTTCATTTATTTCTGCATGTACTGCAGTCGTTCTCAGTCTCGCTCGCACATATGGCCTGCCCGTAAAGCCCAACGATTCAATGGAAAAAATACTTATATTTCTTCTATTATCTGTCTTATTTATTAACCGATCATAATGAAACTTTCAGCATTGCTTCTTCTATATTCTATATTTCTATTCTGATTATCTGTCTTATTTATTAACCGATGATGATGAAACTTTCAGCATTGCTTCTTTATAATATTCTTTACGCATCTGATCAGTTAGAGGTGTCTACGATGAAAAATGAGGCCAATATTCGTTTTTTTCGTTTTTCGCTGGAAATGGGGGAGCTTTTTAAAATTTAAAATAAACTTGATTGTGGTATAAAGGAATTTTCTTGTCAAATTTATAGTTCATAGATCTTATAATTGCTGAGATCGACCCGTTCATATAGAAGGTCGGACGGACAGCAGACGAAAATGGCTCAATCGACTCGGATGTTGATACTGATCAAGAATATATATACTTTATGGGGTGATTCAATGCCGAAAAAATACTTATATTTCTATTCTGATTATCTGTGTCTACGATGAAAAATGAGGCCAATATTCGTTTTTTTGTTTTTCGCTGGAAATGGGGGAGCTTTTTAAAATTTTAAATAAACTTGATTGTGGTATAATGGAATTTTCTTGTCAAATTTATAGTTCATAGATCTTATAATTGCTGAGATCGACCCGATCATATAGAAGGACGGACGGACAGCAGACGAAAATGGCTCAATCGACTCGGATGTTGATACTGATCAAGAATATATATACTTTATGGGGTGATTCAATGGAAAAAATACTTATATTTCTATTCTGATTATCTGTGTCTACGATGAAAAATGAGGCCAATATTCGTTTTTTTCGTTTTTCGCTGGAAATGGGGGAGCTTTTTAAAATTTAAAATAAACTTGATTGTGGTATAAAGGAATTTTCTTGTCAAATTTATAGTCTCATAGATCTTATAATTGCTGAGATCGACCCGTTCATATAGAAGGACGGACGGACAGCAGACGAAAATGGCTCAATCGACTCGGATGTTGATACTGATCAAGAATATATATACTTTATGGGGTGATGCTTCCTTTTGCCCGTTACATACTTTTTGCACAAAACTAATATATCCCTGTACAGAGTGTAAAAAGGCTACAGTCGACCGTAACCGGCAGTATAATACTCTGTAAAGGGTTCTATAATAAAAGTATTTTGATAAGTCTATTGATTTAATAGAAGCAAGTACATAACAAGTATTTAAACAAGCGGATCAGTCGAGCGCGCGCGACAGTATAAAACCCTGTGCAGTTTTCTAAATTAAGTGTTTTGATTATAATAGAAGTAAGAACATAGCAGGTGTTTATTAAAGAAGCCTATGAATTCTTTATATGCTTATAGGAGCAAGCATTCACATAAATATACATATTCAATCAAAAGCTGAGTGTTACGACACTTAATTTACTTATGCTTGTGCCGTAGTAGTTCCCTATCTCGCTCGCTCAAATATGCACACATGGTAAGCAGACGCATGTATCACAGTCGTTCGCTGTCTCGCTCGCACACATGTGCTGCCTGCTGCTCAACGATTCCGTGGAAAAATAACTTTTATTGCTGATTATCTGTCTTATTTACAAACCGATCTTGATGAAACTTTCAGCGTTCCTTCTATATATCATTCTTAACGCACCTGTTAAGTTAGAAGTGTCTACGTTGAGAAATGTGGCCATAATTAGTTTTTTTTGAATTGCGGGGGTGGTGGGAAAGATATTGAAAATCTAACATAAACTCGATCTGGAGAGGGTATACAGGAACCTTCATGCCAAATTTGGTGTCTCTAACTCTTATAGTTGCTGAGATCGACGCGTTCATACAGACAGACGGACAGACGGACAGACGGACGGACGGACAGACGGACAGACAGACGGACATGGCTCAATCGACTCGGCTATTGATACTGATTAAGAATATATATACTTTATAGGGTCGGAGATGCCTCCTTCTGCCTGTTACATACATTTGCACAAAATTATTATACCCTTTTTTGCCCATTTTTAATGGGCACAGGGTATAAAAATAATATTTTGAAACTCTCATTTCGCAAATGAAGTCTTTGCATACTTATAGGACGAAGATTTTGCATATGTGTACACACTCGAACAAAAGCTGAGTATTAGGTCGCTTCATTTATTTCTGCATGTACTGCAGTCGTTCTCAGTCTCGCTCGCACATGGCCTGCCCGTAAAGCCCAACGATTCAATGGAAAAAATACTTATATTTCTATTCTGATTATCTGTCTTATTTATTAATATTTCTTTATTGTCTTTTTTTAACCGATCATGATGAAACTTTCAGCATTGCTTCTTTATAATATTCTTTACGCATCTGATCAGTTAGAGGTGTCTACGATGAAAAATGAGGCCAATATTCGTTTTTTTTCGTTTTTCGCTGGAAATGGGGGGAGCTTTTTAAAATTTAAAATAAACTTGATTGTGGTATAAAGGAATTTTCTTGTCAAATTTATAGTCTCATAGATCTTATAATTGCTGAGATCGACCCGTTCATATAGAAGGACGGACGGACGGACAGCAGACGAAAATGGCTCAATCGACTCGGATGTTGATACTGATCAAGAATATATATACTTTATGGGGTGATGCTTCCTTTTGCCGTTACATACTTATATTTCTCAAAACTAATATATCCCTGTGCACGAGTGAAAAAGAGGCCAACGTATTCGGCAGTTTTTTACTCTGTAAGGTTTTATAACTAAAAGTATTTTGATAAGTTATGGATTTAATAGAAGCAAGTACATAAAAGTATTTAAAAAAAATATATTAATATTCGCAAATGAAGTCTTTGCATACTGGTATAGGACGAAGATTTTGCATATGTATACAAACTTAAATAGTTCAGATTAGGTCGCTTCATTTACTTCTGCATGTACTGCAGTCGTTCTCAGTCTCGATCACATAGAAGGCCGGCCCGTAAAGCCCAACGATTCAATGGAAAAAATACTTAAATTTCGATTCTGATGATCTGACTTATTTATTAACCGATCTATGATGAAACTTTCATGGGGTGCTTCTATAAAAATACTTATATTTCGCATTCTGATCAGTCTAGAGGTGTCTACGATGAAAAATGAGGCCAATATTCGTTTTTTTCGTTTTTCGCTGGAAATGGGGGAGCTTTTTAAAATTTAAAATAAACTTGATTGTGGTATAAAGGAATTTTCTTGTCAAATTTATAGTCTCATAGATCTTATAATTGCTGAGATCGACCCGTTCATATAGAAGGACGGACGGACAGCAGACGAAAATGGCTCAATCGACTCGGATGTTGATACTGATCAAGAATATATATACTTTATGGGGTGATGCTTCCTTTTGCCCGTTACATACTTTTTGCACAAAACTAATATATCCCTGTACAGAGTGTAAAAAGGCTACAGTCGACCGTAACCGGCAGTATAATACTCTGTAAAGGGTTCTATAATAAAAGTATTTTGATAAGTCTATTGATTCAAGTACATAACAAGTATTTAAACAAGCGGATCAGTCGAGCGCGCGCGACAGTATAAAACCCTGTGCAGTTTTCTAAATTAAGTGTTTTGATTATAATAGAAGTAAGAACATAGCAGGTGTTTATTAAAGAAGCCTATGAATTCTTTATATGCTTATAGGAGCAAGCATTCACATAAATATACATATTCAATCAAAAGCTGAGTGTTACGACACTTAATTTACTTATGCTTGTGCCGTAGTAGTTCCCTATCTCGCTCGCTCAAATATGCACACATGGTAAGCAGACGCATGTATCACAGTCGTTCGCTGTCTCGCTCGCACACATGTGCTGCCTGCTGCTCAACGATTCCGTGGAAAAATAACTTTTATTGCTGATTATCTGTCTTATTTACAAACCGATCTTGATGAAACTTTCAGCGTTCCTTCTATATATCATTCTTAACGCACCTGTTAAGTTAGAAGTGTCTACGTTGAGAAATGTGGCCATAATTAGTTTTTTTTTGAATTGCGGGGGTGGTGGGAAAGATATTGAAAATCTAACATAAACTCGATCTGGAGAGGGTATACAGGAACCTTCATGCCAAATTTGGTGTCTCTAACTCTTATAGTTGCTGAGATCGACGCGTTCATACAGACAGACGGACAGACGGACAGACGGACGGACGGACATAAAGGTTATTTATACTATTAAAATATATATTTTATAGGGACGGAGATGGCTCAATCGCTCGGCTATGATTACAACATCAATAACAAATATATATACATTTATAGTCCTCTTTTTGCCCATTTTTAATGGGCACAGGAGTATAAAAATAATATTTTGAAACTCTCATTTCGCAAATGAAGTCTTTGCATACTTATAGGACGAAGATTTTGCATATGTGTACACACTCGAACAAAAGCTGAGTATTACGTCGCTTCATTTATTTCTGCATGTACTGCAGTCGTTCTCAGTCTCGCTCGCACATGGCCTGCCCGTAAAGCCCAACGATTCAATGGAAAAAATACTTATATTTCTATTCTGATTATCTGTCTTATTTATTAACCGATCATGATGAAACTTTCAGCATTGCTTCTTCTATATTATATTTTATTCTGATTATCTGTCTTATTTATTAACCGATATGATGAAACTTCAGCATTGCTTCTTTATAATATTCTTTACGCATCTGATCAGTTAGAGGTGTCTACGATGAAAAATGAGGCCAATATTCGTTTTTTTTCGTTTTTCGCTGGAAATGGGGGAGCTTTTTAAAATTTAAAATAAACTTGATTGTGGTATAAAGGAATTTTCTTGTCAAATTTATAGTTCATAGATCTTATAATTGCTGAGATCGACCCGTTCATATAGAAGGTCGGACGGACAGCAGACGAAAATGGCTCAATCGACTCGGATGTTGATACTGATCAAGAATATATATACTTTATGGGGTGATTCAATGAAAAAATACTTATATTTCTATTCTGATTATCTGTGTCTACGATGAAAAATGAGGCCAATATTCGTTTTTTTCGTTTTTCGCTGGAAATGGGGGAGCTTTTTAAAATTTTAAATAAACTTGATTGTGGTATAAAGGAATTTTCTTGTCAAATTTATAGTTCATAGATCTTATAATTGCTGAGATCGACTCGATTCATATAGAAGGACGGACGGACAGCAGACGAAAATGGCTCAATCGACTCGGATGTTGATACTGATCAAGAATATATATACTTTATGGGGTAGATTCAATGGAAAAAATACTTATATTTCTATTCTGATTATCTGTTTTTTTTTTTAATATTTGTCTACGATGAAAAATGAGGCCAATATTCGTTTTTTTCGTTTTTCGCTGGAAATGGGGGAGCTTTTTAAAATTTAAAATAAACTTGATTGTGGTATAAAGGAATTTTCTTGTCAAATTTATAGTTCATAGATCTTATAATTGCTGAGATCGACCCGTTCATATAGAAGGACGGACGGACAGCAGACGAAAATGGCTCAATCGACTCGGATGTTGATACTGATCAAGAATATATATACTTTATGGGGTGATGCTTCCTTTTGCCCGTTACATACTATTTGCTCAAAACTAATATATCCCTGTACAGAGTGTAAAAAGGCTACAGTCGACCGTAACCGGCAGTATAATACTCTGTAAAGGGTTCTATAATAAAAGTATTTTGATAAGTCTATTGATTCAAGTACATAACAAGTATTTAAAAAATAATATTTTGAAACTCTCATTTCGCAAATGAAGTCTTTGCATACTTATAGGACGAAGATTTTGCATATGTGTACACACTCGAACAAAAGCTGAGTATTACGTCGCTTCATTTATTTCTGCATGTACTGCAGTCGTTCTCAGTCTCGCTCGCACACATGGCCTGCCCGTAAAGCCCAACGATTCAATGGAAAAAAATACTTATATTTCTATTCTGATTATCTGTCTTATTTATTAACCGATCATGATGAAACTTTCAGCATTGCTTCTTTATAATATTCTTTACGCATCTGATCAGTAAGAGGTGTCTACGATGAAAAATGAGGCCAATATTCGTTTTTTTTTCGTATTTTGATAATTTTTAGTAACTAACAAGTATTTAAAAAAAATATTCTGAAAATCTTAAATAAGTCTTTGATACTTATAACCGAAGATTTTGCATATGTGTAAACTTTCAAAAAGCGGTATTCGCTTCATTTATTTCTGATGTACTGCAGTCGTGATCAGTCTAGCCAATGGTGCCCGTAAACGATGAAAAAATGAGGCCAATTGATTATCGTCTTTTTCGTTTTAACCGATCATAATGAAACTTTGGGGATGCTTCTTCTAAAATTTCAAAGACTTATAACTGCTGATATCGTGACGTATAACAGACGAAAATGGCTCAATCGACTCGGATGTTGATACTGATCAAGAATATATATACTTTATGGGGTGATTCAATGGAAAAAATACTTATATTTCTATTCTGATTACTTGTCTACGATGAAAAATGAGGCCAATATTCGTTTTTTTCGTTTTTCGCTGGAAATGGGGAGCTTTTTAAAATTTAAAATAAACTTGATTGTGGTATAAAGGAATTTTCTTGTCAAATTTATAGTTCATAGATCTTATAATTGCTGAGATCGACCCGTTCATATAGAAGGACGGACGGACAGCAGACGAAAATGGCTCAATCGACTCGGATGTTGATACTGATCAAGAATATATATACTTTATGGGGTGATGCTTCCTTTTGCCCCGTTACATACTTTTTGCACAAAACTAATATATCCCTGTACAGAGTGTAAAATGGCTACAGTCGACCGTAACCGGCAGTATAATACTCTGTAAAGGGTTCTATAATAAAAGTATTTTGATAAGTCTATTGATTCAAGTACATAACAAGTATTTAAAAAATAATATTTTGAAACTCTCATTTCGCAAATGAAGTCTTTGCATACTTATAGGACGAAGATTTTGCATATGTGTACACACTCGAACAAAAGCTGAGTATTACGTCGCTTCATTTATTTCTGCATGTACTGCAGTCGTTCTCAGTCTCGCTCGCACATATGGCCTGCCCGTAAAGCCCAACGATTCAATGGAAAAAATACTTATATTTCTATTCTGATTATCTGTCTTATTTATTAACCGATCATGATGAAACTTTCAGCATTGCTTCTTTATAATATTCTTTACGCATCTGATCAGTTAGAGGTGTCTACGATGAAAAATGAGGCCAATAATTCGTGTTTTTCGTTTTTCGCTGGAAATGGGGGAGCTTTTTAAAATTTAAAATAAACTTGATTGTGGTATAAAGGAATTTTCTTGTCAAATTTATAGTTCATAGATCTTATAATTGCTGAGATCGACCCGTTCATATAGAAGGACGGACGGACAGCAGACGAAAATGGCTCAATCGACTCGGATGTTGATACTGATGAAGAATATATATACTTTATGGGGTGATTCAATGGAAAAAATACTTATATTTCTATTCTGATTATCTGTGTCTACGATGAAAAATGAGGCCAATATTCGTTTTTTTTCGTTTTTCGCTGGAAATGGGGGAGCTTTTTAAAATTTAAAATAAACTTGATTGTGGTATAAAGGAATTTTCTTGTCAAATTTATAGTTCATAGATCTTATAATTGCTGAGATCGACCCGTTCATATAGAAGGACGGACGGACAGCAGACGAAAATGGCTCAATCGACTCGGATGTTGATACTGATCAAGAATATATATACTTTATGGGGTGATGCTTCCTTTTGCCCGTTACATACTTTTTGCACAAAACTAATATATCCCTGTACAGAGTGTAAAATGGCTACAGTCGACCGTAACCGGCAGTATAATACTCTGTAAAGGGTTCTATAATAAAAGTATTTTGATAAGTCTATTGATTCAAGTACATAACAAGTATTTAAAAAATAATATTTTGAAACTCTCATTTCGCAAATGAAGTCTTTGCATACTTATAGGACGAAGATTTTGCATATGTGTACACACTCGAACAAAAGCTGAGTATTACGTCGCTTCATTTATTTCTGCATGTACTGCAGTCGTTCTCAGTCTCGCTCGCACACATGGCCCCGTAAAGCCCAACGATTCAATGGAAAAAATACTTATATTTCTATTCTGATTATCTGTCTTATTTATTAACCGATCATGATGAAACTTTCAGCATTGCTTCTTTATAATATTCTTTACGCATCTGATCAGTTAGAGGTGTCTACGATGAAAAATGAGGCCAATATTCGTTTTTTTCGTTTTTCGCTGGAAATGGGGGAGCTTTTTAAAATTTAAAATAAACTTGATTGTGGTATAAAGGAATTTTCTTGTCAAATTTATAGTTCATAGATCTTATAATTGCTGAGATCGACCCGTTCATATAGAAGGACGGACGGACAGCAGACGAAAATGGCTCAATCGACTCGGATGTTGATACTGATGAAGAATATATATACTTTATGGGGTGATGCTTCCTTTTGCCCGTTACATACTTTTTGCACAAAACTAATATATCCCTGTACAGAGTGTAAAAAGGCTACAGTCGACCGTAACCGGCAGTATAATACTCTGTAAAGGGTTCTATAATAAAAGTATTTTGATAAGTTCTATTGATTCAAGTACATAACAAGTATTTAAAAAATAATATTTTGAAACTCTCATTTCGCAAATGAAGTCTTTGCATACTTATAAGACGAAGATTTTGCATATGTGTACACACTCGAACAAAAGCTGAGTATTACGTCGCTTCATTTATTTCTGCATGTACTGCAGTCGTTCTCAGTCTCGCTCGCACACATGGCCTGCCCGTAAAGCCCAACGATTCAATGGAAAAAATACTTATATTTCTATTCTGATTATCTGTCTTATTTATTAACCGATCATGATGAAACTTTCAGCATTGCTTCTTCTATATCTATATTTCATTGATTATCTGTCTTATTTATTAACCGATGATGATGAAACTTTCAGCATTGCTTCTTTATAATATTCTTTACGCATCTGATCAGTTAGAGGCTGTCTACGATGAAAAATGAGGCCAATATTCGTTTTTTTCGTTTTTCGCTGGAAATGGGGGAGCTTTTTTAAAATTTAAAATAAACTTGATTGTGGTATAAAGGAATTTTCTTGTCAAATTTATAGTTCATAGATCTTATAATTGCTGAGATCGACCCGTTCATATAGAAGGACGGACGGACAGCAGACGAAAATGGCTCAATCGACTCGGATGTTGATACTGATCAAGAATATATATACTTTATGGGGTGATTCAATGGAAAAAATACTTATATTTCTATTCTGATTATCTGTGTCTACGATGAAAAATGAGGCCAATATTCGTTTTTTTCGTTTTTCGCTGGAAATGGGGGAGCTTTTTAAAATTTAAAATAAACTTGATTGTGGTATAAAGGAATTTTCTTGTCAAATTTATAGTTCATAGATCTTATAATTGCTGAGATCGACCCGTTCATATAGAAGGACGGACGGACAGCAGTCGAAAATGGCTCAATCGACTCGGATGTTGATACTGATCAAGAATATATATACTTTATGGGGTGATGCTTCCTTTTGCCCGTTACATACTATTTGCACAAAACTAATATATCCCTGTACAGAGTGTAAAAAGGCTACAGTCGACCGTAACCGGCAGTATAATACTCTGTAAAGGGTTCTATAATAAAAGTATTTTGATAAGTCTATTGATTCAAGTACATAACAAGTATTTAAAAAATAATATTTTGAAACTCTCATTTCGCAAATGAAGTCTTTGCATACTTATAGGACGAAGATTTTGCATATGTGTACACACTCGAACAAAAGCTGAGTATTACGTCGCTTCATTTATTTCTGCATGTACTGCAGTCGTTCTCAGTCTCGCTCGCACACATGGCCTGCCCGTAAAGGCCAACGATTCAATGGAAAAAATACTTATATTTCTATTCTGATTATCTGTCTTATTTATTAACCGATCATGATGAAACTTTCAGCATTGCTTCTTTATAATATTCTTTACGCATCTGATCAGTTAGAGGTGTCTACGATGAAAAATGAGGCCAATATTCGTTTTTTTCGTTTTGCGCTGGAAATGGGGGAGCTTTTTAAAATTTAAAATAAACTTGATTGTGGTATAAAGGAATTTTCTTGTCAAATTTATAGTTCATAGATCTTATAATTGCTGAGATCGACCCGTTCATATAGAAGGACGGACGGACAGCAGACGAAAATGGCTCAATCGACTCGGATGTTGATACTGATCAAGAATATATATACTTTATGGGGTGATTCAATGGAAAAAATACTTATATTTCTATTCTGATTATCTGTGTCTACGATGAAAAATGAGGCCAATATTCGTTTTTTTCGTTTTGCGCTGGAAATGCGGGAGCTTTTTAAAATTTAAAATAAACTTGATTGTGGTATAAAGGAATTTTCTTGTCAAATTTATAGTTCATAGATCTTATAATTGCTGAGATCGACCCGTTCATATAGAAGGACGGACGGACAGCAGACGAAAATGGCTCAATCGACTCGGATGTTGATACTGATGAAGAATATATATACTTTATGGGGTGATGCTTCCTTTTGCCCGTTACATACTTTTTGCACAAAACTAATATATCCCTGTACAGAGTGTAAAAAGGCTACAGTCGACCGTAACCGGCAGTATAATACTCTGTAAAGGGTTCTATAATAAAAGTATTTTGATAAGTCTATTGATTCAAGTACATAACAAGTATTTAAAAAATAATATTTTGAAACTCTTATTTCGCAAATGAAGTCTTTGCATACTTATAGGACGAAGATTTTGCATATGTGTACACACTCGAACAAAAGCTGAGTATTACGTCGCTTCATTTATTTCTGCATGTACTGCAGTCGTTCTCAGTCTCGCTCGCACACATGGCCTGCCCGTAAAGCCCAACGATTCAATGGAAAAAATACTTATATTTCTATTCTGATTATCTGTCTTATTTATTAACCGATCATGATGAAACTTTCAGCATTGCTTCTTCTATATTCTATATTTCTATTCTGATTATCTGTCTTATTTATTAACCGATGATGATGAAACTTTCAGCATTGCTTCTTTATAATATTCTTTACGCATCTGATCAGTTAGAGGTGTCTACGATGAAAAATGAGGCCAATATTCGTTTTTTTCGTTTTTCGCTGGAAATGGGGGGAGCTTTTTAAAATTTAAAATAAACTTGATTGTGGTATAAAGGAATTTTCTTGTCAAATTTATAGTTCATAGATCTTATAATTGCTGAGATCGACCCGTTCATATAGAAGGACGGACGGACAGCAGACGAAAATGGCTCAATCGACTCGGATGTTGATACTGATCAAGAATATATATACTTTATGGGGTGATGCTTCCTTTTGCCCGTTACATACTATTTGCTCAAAACTAATATATCCCTGTACAGAGTGTAAAAAGGCTACAGTCGACCGTAACCGGCAGTATAATACTCTGTAAAGGGTTCTATAATAAAAGTATTTTGATAAGTCTATTGATTCAAGTACATAACAAGTATTTAAAAAATAATATTTTGAAACTCTCATTTCGCAAATGAAGTCTTTGCATACTTATAGGACGAAGATTTTGCATATGTGTACACACTCGAACAAAAGCTGAGTATTACGTCGCTTCATTTATTTCTGCATGTACTGCAGTCGTTCTCAGTCTCGCTCGCACACATGGCCTGCCCGTAAAGCCCAACGATTCAATGGAAAAAATACTTATATTTCTATTCTGATTATCTGTCTTATTTATTAACCGATCATGATGAAACTTTCAGCATTGCTTCTTCTATATTCTATATTTCTATTCTGATTATCTGTCTTATTTATTAACCGATGATGATGAAACTTTCAGCATTGCTTCTTTATAATATTCTTTACGCATCTGATCAGTTAGAGGTGTCTACGATGAAAAATGAGGCCAATATTCGTTTTTTTCGTTTTTCGCTGGAAATGGGGGAGCTTTTTAAAATTTAAAATAAACTTGATTGTGGTATAAAGGAATTTTCTTGTCAAATTTATAGTTCATAGATCTTATAATTGCTGAGATCGACCCGTTCATATAGAAGGACGGACGGACAGCAGACGAAAATGGCTCAATCGACTCGGATGTTGATACTGATCAAGAATATATATACTTTATGGGGTGATGCTTCCTTTTGCCCGTTACATACTTTTTGCTCAAAACTAATATATCCCTGTACAGAGTGTAAAATGGCTACAGTCGACCGTAACCGGCAGTATAATACTCTGTAAAGGGTTCTATAATAAAAGTATTTTGATAAGTCTATTGATTCAAGTACATAACAAGTATTTAAAAAATAATATTTTGAAACTCTCATTTCGCAAATGAAGTCTTTGCATACTTATAGGACGAAGATTTTGCATATGTGTACACACTCGAACAAAAGCTGAGTATTACGTCGCTTCATTTATTTCTGCATGTACTGCAGTCGTTCTCAGTCTCGCTCGCACACATGGCCTGCCCGTAAAGGCCAACGATTCAATGGAAAAAATACTTATATTTCTATTCTGATTATCTGTCTTATTTATTAACCGATCATGATGAAACTTTCAGCATTGCTTCTTTATAATATTCTTTACGCATCTGATCAGTTAGAGGTGTCTACGATGAAAAATGAGGCCAATATTCGTTTTTTTCGTTTTGCGCTGGAAATGGGGGAGCTTTTTAAAATTTAAAATAAACTTGATTGTGGTATAAAGGAATTTTCTTGTCAAATTTATAGTTCATAGATCTTATAATTGCTGAGATCGACCCGTTCATATAGAAGGACGGACGGACAGCAGACGAAAATGGCTCAATCGACTCGGATGTTGATACTGATCAAGAATATATATACTTTATGGGGTGATTCAATGGAAAAAATACTTATATTTCTATTCTGATTATCTGTGTCTACGATGAAAAATGAGGCCAATATTCGTTTTTTTCGTTTTTCGCTGGAAATGGGGGAGCTTTTTAAAATTTAAAATAAACTTGATTGTGGTATAAAGGAATTTTCTTGTCAAATTTATAGTTCATAGATCTTATAATTGCTGAGATCGACCCGTTCATATAGAAGGACGGACGGACAGCAGACGAAAATGGCTCAATCGACTCGGATGTTGATACTGATCAAGAATATATATACTTTATGGGGTGATGCTTCCTTTTGCCCGTTACATACTTTTTGCACAAAACTAATATATCCCTGTACAGAGTGTAAAAAGGCTACAGTCGACCGTAACCGGCAGTATAATACTCTGTAAAGGGTTCTATAATAAAAGTATTTTGATAAGTCTATTGATTCAAGTACATAACAAGTATTTAAAAAATAATATTTTGAAACTCTCATTTCGCAAATGAAGTCTTTGCATACTTATAGGACGAAGATTTTGCATATGTGTACACACTCGAACAAAAGCTGAGTATTACGTCGCTTCATTTATTTCTGCATGTACTGCAGTCGTTCTCAGTCTCGCTCGCACACATGGCCTGCCCGTAAAGCCCAACGATTCAATGGAAAAAATACTTATATTTCTATTCTGATTATCTGTCTTATTTATTAACCGATCATGATGAAACTTTCAGCATTGCTTCTTCTATATTCTATATTTCTATTCTGATTATCTGTCTTATTTATTAACCGATGATGATGAAACTTTCAGCATTGCTTCTTTATAATATTCTTTACGCATCTGATCAGTTAGAGGTGTCTACGATGAAAAATGAGGCCAATATTCGTTTTTTTCGTTTTTCGCTGGAAATGGGGGAGCTTTTTAAAATTTAAAATAAACTTGATTGTGGTATAAAGGAATTTTCTTGTCAAATTTATAGTTCATAGATCTTATAATTGCTGAGATCGACCCGTTCATATAGAAGGACGGACGGACAGCAGACGAAAATGGCTCAATCGACTCGGATGTTGATACTGATGAAGAATATATATACTTTATGGGGTGATGCTTCCTTTTGCCCGTTACATACTTTTTGCACAAAACTAATATATCCCTGTACAGAGTGTAAAATGGCTACAGTCGACCGTAACCGGCAGTATAATACTCTGTAAAGGGTTCTATAATAAAAGTATTTTGATAAGTCTATTGATTCAAGTACATAACAAGTATTTAAAAAATAATATTTTGAAACTCTCATTTCGCAAATGAAGTCTTTGCATACTTATAGGACGAAGATTTTGCATATGTGTACACACTCGAACAAAAGCTGAGTATCACGTCGCTTCATTTATTTCTGCATGTACTGCAGTCGTTCTCAGTCTCGCTCGCACACATGGCCTGCCCGTAAAGCCCAACGATTCAATGGAAAAAATACTTATATTTCTATTCTGATTATCTGTCTTATTTATTAACCGATCATGATGAAACTTTCAGCATTGCTTCTTTATAATATTCTTTACGCATCTGATCAGTTAGAGGTGTCTACGATGAAAAAATGAGGCCAATATTCGTTTTTTTCGTTTTTCGCTGGAAATGGGGGAGCTTTTTAAAATTTAAAATAAACTTGATTGTGGTATAAAGGAATTTTCTTGTCAAATTTATAGTTCATAGATCTTATAATTGCTGAGATCGACCCGTTCATATAGAAGGACGGACGGACAGCAGACGAAAATGGCTCAATCGACTCGGATGTTGATACTGATCAAGAATATATATACTTTATGGGGTGATTCAATGAAAAAATACTTATATTTCTATTCTGATTATCTGTGTCTACGATGAAAAATGAGGCCAATATTCGTTTTTTTCGTTTTTCGCTGGAAATGGGGGAGCTTTTTAAAATTTAAAATAAACTTGATTGTGGTATAAAGGAATTTTCTTGTCAAATTTATAGTTCATAGATCTTATAATTGCTGAGATCGACCCGTTCATATAGAAGGACGGACGGACAGCAGACGAAAATGGCTCAATCGACTCGGATGTTGATACTGATCAAGAATATATATACTTTATGGGGTGATGCTTCCTTTTGCCCGTTACATACTTTTTGCACAAAACTAATATATCCCTGTACAGAGTGTAAAAAGGCTACAGTCGACCGTAACCGGCAGTATAATACTCTGTAAAGGGTTCTATAATAAAAGTATTTTGATAAGTCTATTGATTCAAGTACATAACAAGTATTTAAAAAATAATATTTTGAAACTCTCATTTCGCAAATGAAGTCTTTGCATACTTATAGGACGAAGATTTTGCATATGTGTACACACTCGAACAAAAGCTGAGTATTACGTCGCTTCATTTATTTCTGCATGTACTGCAGTCGTTCTCAGTCTCGCTCGCACACATGGCCTGCCCGTAAAGCCCAACGATTCAATGGAAAAAATACTTATATTTCTATTCTGATTATCTGTCTTATTTATTAACCGATCATGATGAAACTTTCAGCATTGCTTCTTCTATATTCTATATTTCTATTCTGATTATCTGTCTTATTTATTAACCGATGATGATGAAACTTTCAGCATTGCTTCTTTATAATATTCTTTACGCATCTGATCAGTTAGAGGTGTCTACGATGAAAAATGAGGCCAATATTCGTTTTTTTCGTTTTTCGCTGGAAATGGGGGAGCTTTTTAAAATTTAAAATAAACTTGATTGTGGTATAAAGGAATTTTCTTGTCAAATTTATAGTTCATAGATCTTATAATTGCTGAGATCGACCCGTTCATATAGAAGGACGGACGGACAGCAGACGAAAATGGCTCAATCGACTCGGATGTTGATACTGATCAAGAATATATATACTTTATGGGGTGATTCAATGAAAAAATACTTATATTTCTATTCTGATTATCTGTGTCTACGATGAAAAATGAGGCCAATATTCGTTTTTTTCGTTTTTCGCTGGAAATGGGGGAGCTTTTTAAAATTTAAAATAAACTTGATTGTGGTATAAAGGAATTTTCTTGTCAAATTTATAGTTCATAGATCTTATAATTGCTGAGATCGACCCGTTCATATAGAAGGACGGACGGACAGCAGACGAAAATGGCTCAATCGACTCGGATGTTGATACTGATGAAGAATATATATACTTTATGGGGTGATGCTTCCTTTTGCCCGTTACATACTTTTTGCACAAAACTAATATATCCCTGTACAGAGTGTAAAATGGCTACAGTCGACCGTAACCGGCAGTATAATACTCTGTAAAGGGTTCTATAATAAAAGTATTTTGATAAGTCTATTGATTCAAGTACATAACAAGTATTTAAAAAATAATATTTTGAAACTCTCATTTCGCAAATGAAGTCTTTGCATACTTATAGGACGAAGATTTTGCATATGTGTACACACTCGAACAAAAGCTGAGTATTACGTCGCTTCATTTATTTCTGCATGTACTGCAGTCGTTCTCAGTCTCGCTCGCACACATGGCCTGCCCGTAAAGCCCAACGATTCAATGGAAAAAAATACTTATATTTCTATTCTGATTATCTGTCTTATTTATTAACCGATCATGATGAAACTTTCAGCATTGCTTCTTTTATAATATTCTTTACGCATCTGATCAGTTAGAGGTGTCTACGATGAAAAATGAGGCCAATATTCGTTTTTTTCGTTTTTCGCTGGAAATGGGGGAGCTTTTTAAAATTTAAAATAAACTTGATTGTGGTATAAAGGAATTTTCTTGTCAAATTTATAGTTCATAGATCTTATAATTGCTGAGATCGACCCGTTCATATAGAAGGACGGACGGACAGCAGACGAAAATGGCTCAATCGACTCGGATGTTGATACTGATCAAGAATATATATACTTTATGGGGTGATTCAATGGAAAAAATACTTATATTTCTATTCTGATTATCTGTGTCTACGATGAAAAATGAGGCCAATATTCGTTTTTTTCGTTTTTCGCTGGAAATGGGGGAGCTTTTTTAAAATTTAAAATAAACTTGATTGTGGTATAAAGGAATTTTCTTGTCAAATTTATAGTTCATAGATCTTATAATTGCTGAGATCGACCCGTTCATATAGAAGGACGGACGGACAGCAGACGAAAATGGCTCAATCGACTCGGATGTTGATACTGATGAAGAATATATATACTTTATGGGGTGATGCTTCCTTTTGCCCGTTACATACTTTTTGCACAAAACTAATATATCCCTGTACAGAGTGTAAAATGGCTACAGTCGACCGTAACCGGCAGTATAATACTCTGTAAAGGGTTCTATAATAAAAGTATTTTGATAAGTCTATTGATTCAAGTACATAACAAGTATTTAAAAAATAATATTTTGAAACTCTCATTTCGCAAATGAAGTCTTTGCATACTTATAGGACGAAGATTTTGCATATGTGTACACACTCGAACAAAAGCTGAGTATTACGTCGCTTCATTTATTTCTGCATGTACTGCAGTCGTTCTCAGTCTCGCTCGCACACATGGCCTGCCCGTAAAGCCCAACGATTCAATGGAAAAAATACTTATATTTCTATTCTGATTATCTGTCTTATTTATTAACCGATCATGATGAAACTTTCAGCATTGCTTCTTCTATATTCTATATTTCTATTCTGATTATCTGTCTTATTTATTAACCGATGATGATGAAACTTTCAGCATTGCTTCTTTATAATATTCTTTACGCATCTGATCAGTTAGAGGTGTCTACGATGAAAAATGAGGCCAATATTCGTTTTTTTCGTTTTTCGCTGGAAATGGGGGAGCTTTTTAAAATTTAAAATAAACTTGATTGTGGTATAAAGGAATTTTCTTGTCAAATTTATAGTTCATAGATCTTATAATTGCTGAGATCGACCCGTTCATATAGAAGGACGGACGGACAGCAGACGAAAATGGCTCAATCGACTCGGATGTTGATACTGATGAAGAATATATATACTTTATGGGGTGATGCTTCCTTTTGCCCGTTACATACTTTTTGCACAAAACTAATATATCCCTGTACAGAGTGTAAAATGGCTACAGTCGACCGTAACCGGCAGTATAATACTCTGTAAAGGGTTCTATAATAAAAGTATTTTGATAAGTCTATTGATTCAAGTACATAACAAGTATTTAAAAAATAATATTTTGAAACTCTCATTTCGCAAATGAAGTCTTTGCATACTTATAGGACGAAGATTTTGCATATGTGTACACACTCGAACAAAAGCTGAGTATTACGTCGCTTCATTTATTTCTGCATGTACTGCAGTCGTTCTCAGTCTCGCTCGCACACATGGCCTGCCCGTAAAGCCCAACGATTCAATGGAAAAAATACTTATATTTCTATTCTGATTATCTGTCTTATTTATTAACCGATCATGATGAAACTTTCAGCATTGCTTCTTCTATATTCTATATTTCTATTCTGATTATCTGTCTTATTTATTAACCGATGATGATGAAACTTTCAGCATTGCTTCTTTATAATATTCTTTACGCATCTGATCAGTTAGAGGTGTCTACGATGAAAAATGAGGCCAATATTCGTTTTTTTCGTTTTTCGCTGGAAATGGGGGAGCTTTTTAAAATTTAAAATAAACTTGATTGTGGTATAAAGGAATTTTCTTGTCAAATTTATAGTTCATAGATCTTATAATTGCTGAGATCGACCCGTTCATATAGAAGGACGGACGGACAGCAGACGAAAATGGCTCAATCGACTCGGATGTTGATACTGATCAAGAATATATATACTTTATGGGGTGATGCTTCCTTTTGCCCGTTACATACTTTTTGCACAAAACTAATATATCCCTGTACAGAGTGTAAAATGGCTACAGTCGACCGTAACCGGCAGTATAATACTCTGTAAAGGGTTCTATAATAAAAGTATTTTGATAAGTCTATTGATTCAAGTACATAACAAGTATTTAAAAAATAATATTTTGAAACTCTCATTTCGCAAATGAAGTCTTTGCATACTTATAGGACGAAGATTTTGCATATGTGTACACACTCGAACAAAAGCTGAGTATTACGTCGCTTCATTTATTTCTGCATGTACTGCAGTCGTTCTCAGTCTCGCTCGCACACATGGCCTGCCCGTAAAGCCCAACGATTCAATGGAAAAAATACTTATATTTCTATTCTGATTATCTGTCTTATTTATTAACCGATCATGATGAAACTTTCAGCATTGCTTCTTCTATATTCTATATTTCTATTCTGATTATCTGTCTTATTTATTAACCGATGATGATGAAACTTTCAGCATTGCTTCTTTATAATATTCTTTACGCATCTGATCAGTTAGAGGTGTCTACGATGAAAAATGAGGCCAATATTCGTTTTTTTCGTTTTTCGCTGGAAATGGGGGAGCTTTTTAAAATTTAAAATAAACTTGATTGTGGTATAAAGGAATTTTCTTGTCAAATTTATAGTTCATAGATCTTATAATTGCTGAGATCGACCCGTTCATATAGAAGGACGGACGGACAGCAGACGAAAATGGCTCAATCGACTCGGATGTTGATACTGATCAAGAATATATATACTTTATGGGGTGATCAATGGAAAAAATACTTATATTTCTATTCTGATTATCGTGTCTACGATGAAAAATGAGGCCAATATTCGTTTTTTTCGTTTTTCGCTGGAAATGGGGGAGCTTTTTAAAATTTAAAATAAACTTGATTGTGGTATAAAGGAATTTTCTTGTCAAATTTATAGTTCATAGATCTTATAATTGCTGAGATCGACCCGTTCATATAGAAGGACGGACGGACAGCAGACGAAAATGGCTCAATCGACTCGGATGTTGATACTGATGAAGAATATATATACTTTATGGGGTGATGCTTCCTTTTGCCCGTTACATACTTTTTGCACAAAACTAATATATCCCTGTACAGAGTGTAAAATGGCTACAGTCGACCGTAACCGGCAGTATAATACTCTGTAAAGGGTTCTATAATAAAAGTATTTTGATAAGTCTATTGATTCAAGTACATAACAAGTATTTAAAAAATAATATTTTGAAACTCTCATTTCGCAAATGAAGTCTTTGCATACTTATAGGACGAAGATTTTGCATATGTGTACACACTCGAACAAAAGCTGAGTATTACGTCGCTTCATTTATTTCTGCATGTACTGCAGTCGTTCTCAGTCTCGCTCGCACACATGGCCTGCCCGTAAAGCCCAACGATTCAATGGAAAAAATACTTATATTTCTATTCTGATTATCTGTCTTATTTATTAACCGATCATGATGAAACTTTCAGCATTGCTTCTTCTATATTCTAAATTTCTATTCTGATTATCTGTCTTATTTATTAACCGATGATGATAAACTTTCAGCATTGCTTCTTTATAATATTCTTTACGCATCTGATCAGTTAGAGGTGTCTACGATGAAAAATGAGGCCAATATTCGTTTTTTTCGTTTTTCGCTGGAAATGGGGGAGCTTTTTAAAATTTAAAATAAACTTGATTGTGGTATAAAGGAATTTTCTTGTCAAATTTATAGTTCATAGATCTTATAATTGCTGAGATCGACCCGTTCATATAGAAGGACGGACGGACAGCAGACGAAAATGGCTCAATCGACTCGGATGTTGATACTGATCAAGAATATATATACTTTATGGGGTGATGCTTCCTTTTGCCCGTTACATACTTTTTGCACAAAACTAATATATCCCTGTACAGAGTGTAAAATGGCTACAGTCGACCGTAACCGGCAGTATAATACTCTGTAAAGGGTTCTATAATAAAAGTATTTTGATAAGTCTATTGATTCAAGTACATAACAAGTATTTAAAAAATAATATTTTGAAACTCTCATTTCGCAAATGAAGTCTTTGCATACTTATAGGACGAAGATTTTGCATATGTGTACACACTCGAACAAAAGCTGAGTATTACGTCGCTTCATTTATTTCTGCATGTACTGCAGTCGTTCTCAGTCTCGCTCGCACACATGGCCTGCCCGTAAAGCCCAACGATTCAATGGAAAAAATACTTATATTTCTATTCTGATTATCTGTCTTATTTATTAACCGATCATGATGAAACTTTCAGCATTGCTTCTTCATATTCTATATTCTATTCTGATTATCTGTCTTATTTATTAACCGATGATGATGAAACTTTCAGCATTGCTTCTTTATAATATTCTTTACGCATCTGATCAGTTAGAGGTGTCTACGATGAAAAATGAGGCCAATATTCGTTTTTTTCGTTTTTCGCTGGAAATGGGGGAGCTTTTTAAAATTTAAAATAAACTTGATTGTGGTATAAAGGAATTTTCTTGTCAAATTTATAGTTCATAGATCTTATAATTGCTGAGATCGACCCGTTCATATAGAAGGACGGACGGACAGCAGACGAAAATGGCTCAATCGACTCGGATGTTGATACTGATGAAGAATATATATACTTTATGGGGTGATTCAATAAAAAAAATATATTTCCTATTCAGATTATCTGTGTCTACGATGAAAAATGAGGCCAATATTCGTTTTTTTTGTTTTTCGCTGGAAATGGGGAGCTTTTTAAAATTTAAAATAAACTTGATTGTGGTATAAAGGAATTTTCTTGTCAAATTTATAGTTCATAGATCTTATAATTGCTGAGATCGACCCGTTCATATAGAAGCGGACGGACAGCAGACGAAAATGGCTCAATCGACTCGGATGTTGATACTGATCAAGAATATATATACTTTATGGGGTGATTCAATGGAAAAAATACTTATATTTCTATTCTGATTATCTGTGTCTACGATGAAAAATGAGGCCAATATTCGTTTTTTTCGTTTTTCGCTGGAAATGGGGGAGCTTTTTAAAATTTAAAATAAACTTGATTGTGGTATAAAGGAATTTTCTTGTCAAATTTATAGTTCATAGATCTTATAATTGCTGAGATCGACCCGTTCATATAGAAGGACGGACGGACAGCAGACGAAAATGGCTCAATCGACTCGGATGTTGATACTGATCAAGAATATATATACTTTATGGGGTGATGCTTCCTTTTGCCCGTTACATACTTTTTGCACAAAACTAATATATCCCTGTACAGAGTGTAAAATGGCTACAGTCGACCGTAACCGGCAGTATAATACTCTGTAAAGGGTTCTATAATAAAAGTATTTTGATAAGTCTATTGATTCAAGTACATAACAAGTATTTAAAAAATAATATTTTGAAACTCTCATTTCGCAAATGAAGTCTTTGCATACTTATAGGACGAAGATTTTGCATATGTGTACACACTCGAACAAAAGCTGAGTATTACGTCGCTTCATTTATTTCTGCATGTACTGCAGTCGTTCTCAGTCTCGCTCGCACACATGGCCTGCCCGTAAAGCCCAACGATTCAATGGAAAAAATACTTATATTTCTATTCTGATTATCTGTCTTATTTATTAACCGATCATGATGAAACTTTCAGCATTGCTTCTTCTATATTCTATATTTCTATTCTGATTATCTGTCTTATTTATTAACCGATGATGATGAAACTTTCAGCATTGCTTCTTTATAATATTCTTTACGCATCTGATCAGTTAGAGGTGTCTACGATGAAAAATGAGGCCAATATTCGTTTTTTTCGTTTTTCGCTGGAAATGGGGGAGCTTTTTAAAATTTAAAATAAACTTGATTGTGGTATAAAGGAATTTTCTTGTCAAATTTATAGTTCATAGATCTTATAATTGCTGAGATCGACCCGTTCATATAGAAGGTCGGACGGACAGCAGACGAAAATGGCTCAATCGACTCGGATGTTGATACTGATCAAGAATATATATACTTTATGGGGTGATTCAATGGAAAAAATACTTATATTTCTATTCTGATTATCTGTGTCTACGATGAAAAATGAGGCCAATATTCGTTTTTTTCGTTTTTCGCTGGAAATGGGGGAGCTTTTTAAAATTTAAAATAAACTTGATTGTGGTATAAAGGAATTTTCTTGTCAAATTTATAGTTCATAGATCTTATAATTGCTGAGATCGACCCGTTCATATAGAAGGACGGACGGACAGCAGACGAAAATGGCTCAATCGACTCGGATGTTGATACTGATCAAGAATATATATACTTTATGGGGTGATGCTTCCTTTTGCCCGTTACATACTTTTTGCACAAAACTAATATATCCCTGTACAGAGTGTAAAAATGGCTACAGTCGACCGTAACCGGCAGTATAATACTCTGTAAAGGGTTCTATAATAAAAGTATTTTGATAAGTCTATTGATTCAAGTACATAACAAGTATTTAAAAAATAATATTTTGAAACTCTCATTTCGCAAATGAAGTCTTTGCATACTTATAGGACGAAGATTTTGCATATGTGTACACACTCGAACAAAAGCTGAGTATTACGTCGCTTCATTTATTTCTGCATGTACTGCAGTCGTTCTCAGTCTCGCTCGCACACATGGCCTGCCCGTAAAGCCCAACGATTCAATGGAAAAAATACTTATATTTCTATTCTGATTATCTGTCTTATTTATTAACCGATCATGATGAAACTTTCAGCATTGCTTCTTCTATATTCTATATTTCTATTCTGATTATCTGTCTTATTTATTAACCGATGATGATGAAACTTTCAGCATTGCTTCTTTATAATATTCTTTACGCATCTGATCAGTTAGAGGTGTCTACGATGAAAAATGAGGCCAATATTCGTTTTTTTCGTTTTTCGCTGGAAATGGGGGAGCTTTTTAAAATTTAAAATAAACTTGATTGTGGTATAAAGGAATTTTCTTGTCAAATTTATAGTTCATAGATCTTATAATTGCTGAGATCGACCCGTTCATATAGAAGGACGGACGGACAGCAGACGAAAATGGCTCAATCGACTCGGATGTTGATACTGATGAAGAATATATATACTTTATGGGGTCATGCTTCCTTTTGCCCGTTACATACTTTTTGCACAAAACTAATATATCCCTGTACAGAGTGTAAAATGGCTACAGTCGACCGTAACCGGCAGTATAATACTCTGTAAAGGGTTCTATAATAAAAGTATTTTGATAAGTCTATTGATTCAAGTACATAACAAGTATTTAAAAAATAATATTTTGAAACTCTCATTTCGCAAATGAAGTCTTTGCATACTTATAGGACGAAGATTTTGCATATGTGTACACACTCGAACAAAAGCTGAGTATTACGTCGCTTCATTTATTTCTGCATGTACTGCAGTCGTTCTCAGTCTCGCTCGCACACATGGCCTGCCCGTAAAGCCCAACGATTCAATGGAAAAAATACTTATATTTCTATTCTGATTATCTGTCTTATTTATTAACCGATCATGATGAAACTTTCAGCATTGCTTCTTCTATATTCTATATTCATATCTATTCTGATTATCTGTCTTATTTATTAACCGATGATGATGAAACTTTCAGCATTGCTTCTTTATAATATTCTTTACGCATCTGATCAGTTAGAGGTGTCTACGATGAAAAATGAGGCCAATATTCGTTTTTTTCGTTTTTCGCTGGAAATGGGGGAGCTTTTTAAAATTTAAAATAAACTTGATTGTGGTATAAAGGAATTTTCTTGTCAAATTTATAGTTCATAGATCTTATAATTGCTGAGATCGACCCGTTCATATAGAAGGACGGACGGACAGCAGACGAAAATGGCTCAATCGACTCGGATGTTGATACTGATCAAGAATATATATACTTTATGGGGTGATTCAATGGAAAAAATACTTATATTTCTATTCTGATTATCTGTGTCTACAATGAAAAATGAGGCCAATATTCGTTTTTTCGTTTTTCGCTGGAAATGGGGGAGCTTTTTAAAATTTAAAATAAACTTGATTGTGGTATAAAGGAATTTTCTTGTCAAATTTATAGTTCATAGATCTTATAATTGCTGAGATCGACCCGTTCATATAGAAGGACGGACGGACAGCAGACGAAAATGGCTCAATCGACTCGGATGTTGATACTGATCAAGAATATAAATACTTTATGGGGTGATTCAATGGAAAAAATACTTATATTTCTATTCTGATTATCTGTGTCTACGATGAAAAATGAGGCCAATATTCGTTTTTTTCGTTTTTCGCTGGAAATGGGGGAGCTTTTTAAAATTTAAAATAAACTTGATTGTGGTATAAAGGAATTTTCTTGTCAAATTTATAGTTCATAGATCTTATAATTGCTGAGATCGACCCGTTCATATAGAAGGACGGACGGACAGCAGACGAAAATGGCTCAATCGACTCGGATGTTGATACTGATGAAGAATATATATACTTTATGGGGTGATGCTTCCTTTTGCCCGTTACATACTTTTTGCACAAAACTAATATATCCCTGTACAGAGTGTAAAATGGCTACAGTCGACCGTAACCGGCAGTATAATACTCTGTAAAGGGTTCTATAATAAAAGTATTTTGATAAGTCTATTGATTCAAGTACATAACAAGTATTTAAAAAATAATATTTTGAAACTCTCATTTCGCAAATGAAGTCTTTGCATACTTATAGGACGAAGATTTTGCATATGTGTACACACTCGAACAAAAGCTGAGTATTACGTCGCTTCATTTATTTCTGCATGTACTGCAGTCGTTCTCAGTCTCGCTCGCACACATGGCCTGCCCGTAAAGCCCAACGATTCAATGGAAAAAATACTTATATTTCTATTCTGATTATCTGTCTTATTTATTAACCGATCATGATGAAACTTTCAGCATTGCTTCTTCTATATTCTATATTTCTATTCTGATTATCTGTCTTATTTATTAACCGATGATGATGAAACTTTCAGCATTGCTTCTTTATAATATTCTTTACGCATCTGATCAGTTAGAGGTGTCTACGATGAAAAATGAGGCCAATATTCGTTTTTTTCGTTTTTCGCTGGAAATGGGGGAGCTTTTTAAAATTTAAAATAAACTTGATTGTGGTATAAAGGAATTTTCTTGTCAAATTTATAGTTCATAGATCTTATAATTGCTGAGATCGACCCGTTCATATAGAAGGTCGGACGGACAGCAGACGAAAATGGCTCAATCGACTCGGATGTTGATACTGATCAAGAATATATATACTTTATGGGGTGATTCAATGGAAAAAATACTTATATTTCTATTCTGATTATCTGTGTCTACGATGAAAAAATGAGGCCAATATTCGTTTTTTTCGTTTTTCGCTGGAAATGGGGGAGCTTTTTAAAATTTAAAATAAACTTGATTGTGGTATAAAGGAATTTTCTTGTCAAATTTATAGTTCATAGATCTTATAATTGCTGAGATCGACCCGTTCATATAGAAGGACGGACGGACAGCAGACGAAAATGGCTCAATCGACTCGGATGTTGATACTGATCAAGAATATATATACTTTATGGGGTGATGCTTCCTTTTGCCCGTTACATACTTTTTGCACAAAACTAATATATCCCTGTACAGAGTGTAAAATGGCTACAGTCGACCGTAACCGGCAGTATAATACTCTGTAAAGGGTTCTATAATAAAAGTATTTTGATAAGTCTATTGATTCAAGTACATAACAAGTATTTAAAAAATAATATTTTGAAACTCTCATTTCGCAAATGAAGTCTTTGCATACTTATAGGACGAAGATTTTGCATATGTGTACACACTCGAACAAAAGCTGAGTATTACGTCGCTTCATTTATTTCTGCATGTACTGCAGTCGTTCTCAGTCTCGCTCGCACACATGGCCTGCCCGTAAAGCCCAACGATTCAATGGAAAAAATACTTATATTTCTATTCTGATTATCTGTCTTATTTATTAACCGATCATGATGAAACTTTCAGCATTGCTTCTTCTATATTCTATATTTCTATTCTGATTATCTGTCTTATTTATTAACCGATGATGATGAAACTTTCAGCATTGCTTCTTTATAATATTCTTTACGCATCTGATCAGTTAGAGGTGTCTACGATGAAAAATGAGGCCAATATTCGTTTTTTTCGTTTTTCGCTGGAAATGGGGGAGCTTTTTAAAATTTAAAATAAACTTGATTGTGGTATAAAGGAATTTTCTTGTCAAATTTATAGTTCATAGATCTTATAATTGCTGAGATCGACCCGTTCATATAGAAGGACGGACGGACAGCAGACGAAAATGGCTCAATCGACTCGGATGTTGATACTGATGAAGAATATATATACTTTATGGGGTCATGCTTCCTTTTGCCCGTTACATACTTTTTGCACAAAACTAATATATCCCTGTACAGAGTGTAAAATGGCTACAGTCGACCGTAACCGGCAGTATAATACTCTGTAAAGGGTTCTATAATAAAAGTATTTTGATAAGTCTATTGATTCAAGTACATAACAAGTATTTAAAAAATAATATTTTGAAACTCTCATTTCGCAAATGAAGTCTTTGCATACTTATAGGACGAAGATTTTGCATATGTGTACACACTCGAACAAAAGCTGAGTATTACGTCGCTTCATTTATTTCTGCATGTACTGCAGTCGTTCTCAGTCTCGCTCGCACACATGGCCTGCCCGTAAAGCCCAACGATTCAATGGAAAAAATACTTATATTTCTATTCTGATTATCTGTCTTATTTATTAACCGATCATGATGAAACTTTCAGCATTGCTTCTTCTATATTCTATATTTCTATTCTGATTATCTGTCTTATTTATTAACCGATGATGATGAAACTTCCAGCATTGCTTCTTTATAATATTCTTTACGCATCTGATCAGTTAGAGGTGTCTACGATGAAAAATGAGGCCAATATTCGTTTTTTTCGTTTTTCGCTGGAAATGGGGGAGCTTTTTAAAATTTAAAATAAACTTGATTGTGGTATAAAGGAATTTTCTTGTCAAATTTATAGTTCATAGATCTTATAATTGCTGAGATCGACCCGTTCATATAGAAGGACGGACGGACAGCAGACGAAAATGGCTCAATCGACTCGGATGTTGATACTGATCAAGAATATATATACTTTATGGGGTGATTTCAATGGAAAAAATACTTATATTTCTATTCTGATTATCTGTGTCTACGATGAAAAATGAGGCCAATATTCGTTTTTTTCGTTTTTCGCTGGAAATGGGGGAGCTTTTTAAAATTTAAAATAAACTTGATTGTGGTATAAAGGAATTTTCTTGTCAAATTTATAGTTCATAGATCTTATAATTGCTGAGATCGACCCGTTCATATAGAAGGACCGACGGACAGCAGACGAAAATGGCTCAATCGACTCGGATGTTGATACTGATCAAGAATATATATACTTTATGGGGTGATTCAATGGAAAAAATACTTATATTTCTATTCTGATTATCTGTGTCTACGATGAAAAATGAGGCCAATATTCGTTTTTTTCGTTTTTCGCTGGAAATGGGGGAGCTTTTTAAAATTTAAAATAAACTTGATTGTGGTATAAAGGAATTTTCTTGTCAAATTTATAGTTCATAGATCTTATAATTGCTGAGATCGACCCGTTCATATAGAAGGACGGACGGACAGCAGACGAAAATGGCTCAATCGACTCGGATGTTGATACTGATGAAGAATATATATACTTTATGGGGTGATGCTTCCTTTTGCCCGTTACATACTTTTTGCACAAAACTAATATATCCCTGTACAGAGTGTAAAATGGCTACAGTCGACCGTAACCGGCAGTATAATACTCTGTAAAGGGTTCTATAATAAAAGTATTTTGATAAGTCTATTGATTCAAGTACATAACAAGTATTTAAAAAATAATATTTTGAAACTCTCATTTCGCAAATGAAGTCTTTGCATACTTATAGGACGAAGATTTTGCATATGTGTACACACTCGAACAAAAGCTGAGTATTACGTCGCTTCATTTATTTCTGCATGTACTGCAGTCGTTCTCAGTCTCGCTCGCACACATGGCCTGCCCGTAAAGCCCAACGATTCAATGGAAAAAATACTTATATTTCTATTCTGATTATCTGTCTTATTTATTAACCGATCATGATGAAACTTTCAGCATTGCTTCTTCTATATTCTATATTTCTATTCTGATTATCTGTCTTATTTATTAACCGATGATGATGAAACTTTCAGCATTGCTTCTTTATAATATTCTTTACGCATCTGATCAGTTAGAGGTGTCTACGATGAAAAATGAGGCCAATATTCGTTTTTTTCGTTTTTCGCTGGAAATGGGGGAGCTTTTTAAAATTTAAAATAAACTTGATTGTGGTATAAAGGAATTTTCTTGTCAAATTTATAGTTCATAGATCTTATAATTGCTGAGATCGACCCGTTCATATAGAAGGACGGACGGACAGCAGACGAAAATGGCTCAATCGACTCGGATGTTGATACTGATGAAGAATATATATACTTTATGGGGTCATGCTTCCTTTTGCCCGTTACATACTTTTTGCACAAAACTAATATATCCCTGTACAGAGTGTAAAATGGCTACAGTCGACCGTAACCGGCAGTATAATACTCTGTAAAGGGTTCTATAATAAAAGTATTTTGATAAGTCTATTGATTCAAGTACATAACAAGTATTTAAAAAATAATATTTTGAAACTCTCATTTCGCAAATGAAGTCTTTGCATACTTATAGGACGAAGATTTTGCATATGTGTACACACTCGAACAAAAGCTGAGTATCACGTCGCTTCATTTATTTCTGCATGTACTGCAGTCGTTCTCAGTCTCGCTCGCACACATGGCCTGCCCGTAAAGCCCAACGATTCAATGGAAAAAATACTTATATTTCTATTCTGATTATCTGTCTTATTTATTAACCGATCATGATGAAACTTTCAGCATTGCTTCTTCTATATTCTATATTTCTATTCTGATTATCTGTCTTATTTATTAACCGATGATGATGAAACTTTCAGCATTGCTTCTTTATAATATTCTTTACGCATCTGATCAGTTAGAGGTGTCTACGATGAAAAATGAGGCCAATATTCGTTTTTTTCGTTTTTCGCTGGAAATGGGGGAGCTTTTTAAAATTTAAAATAAACTTGATTGTGGTATAAAGGAATTTTCTTGTCAAATTTATAGTTCATAGATCTTATAATTGCTGAGATCGACCCGTTCATATAGAAGGACGGACGGACAGCAGACGAAAATGGCTCAATCGACTCGGATGTTGATACTGATGAAGAATATATATACTTTATGGGGTCATGCTTCCTTTTGCCCGTTACATACTTTTTGCACAAAACTAATATATCCCTGTACAGAGTGTAAAATGGCTACAGTCGACCGTAACCGGCAGTATAATACTCTGTAAAGGGTTCTATAATAAAAGTATTTTGATAAGTCTATTGATTCAAGTACATAACAAGTATTTAAAAAATAATATTTTGAAACTCTCATTTCGCAAATGAAGTCTTTGCATACTTATAGGACGAAGATTTTGCATATGTGTACACACTCGAACAAAAGCTGAGTATCACGTCGCTTCATTTATTTCTGCATGTACTGCAGTCGTTCTCAGTCTCGCTCGCACACATGGCCTGCCCGTAAAGCCCAACGATTCAATGGAAAAAATACTTATATTTCTATTCTGATTATCTGTCTTATTTATTAACCGATCATGATGAAACTTTCAGCATTGCTTCTTCTATATTCTATATTTCTATTCTGATTATCTGTCTTATTTATTAACCGATGATGATGAAACTTTCAGCATTGCTTCTTTATAATATTCTTTACGCATCTGATCAGTTAGAGGTGTCTACGATGAAAAATGAGGCCAATATTCGTTTTTTTCGTTTTTCGCTGGAAATGGGGGAGCTTTTTAAAATTTAAAATAAACTTGATTGTGGTATAAAGGAATTTTCTTGTCAAATTTATAGTTCATAGATCTTATAATTGCTGAGATCGACCCGTTCATATAGAAGGACGGACGGACAGCAGACGAAAATGGCTCAATCGACTCGGATGTTGATACTGATGAAGAATATATATACTTTATGGGGTCATGCTTCCTTTTGCCCGTTACATACTTTTTGCACAAAACTAATATATCCCTGTACAGAGTGTAAAATGGCTACAGTCGACCGTAACCGGCAGTATAATACTCTGTAAAGGGTTCTATAATAAAAGTATTTTGATAAGTCTATTGATTCAAGTACATAACAAGTATTTAAAAAATAATATTTTGAAACTCTCATTTCGCAAATGAAGTCTTTGCATACTTATAGGACGAAGATTTTGCATATGTGTACACACTCGAACAAAAGCTGAGTATTACGTCGCTTCATTTATTTCTGCATGTACTGCAGTCGTTCTCAGTCTCGCTCGCACACATGGCCTGCCCGTAAAGCCCAACGATTCAATGGAAAAAATACTTATATTTCTATTCTGATTATCTGTCTTATTTATTAACCGATCATGATGAAACTTTCAGCATTGCTTCTTCTATATTCTATATTTCTATTCTGATTATCTGTCTTATTTATTAACCGATGATGATGAAACTTTCAGCATTGCTTCTTTATAATATTCTTTACGCATCTGATCAGTTAGAGGTGTCTACGATGAAAAATGAGGCCAATATTCGTTTTTTTCGTTTTTCGCTGGAAATGGGGGAGCTTTTTAAAATTTAAAATAAACTTGATTGTGGTATAAAGGAATTTTCTTGTCAAATTTATAGTTCATAGATCTTATAATTGCTGAGATCGACCCGTTCATATAGAAGGACGGACGGACAGCAGACGAAAATGGCTCAATCGACTCGGATGTTGATACTGATCAAGAATATATATACTTTTATGGGGTGATGTTCAATTCCGGAAAAAATACTTATATTTCTATTCTGATTATCTGTGTCTACGATGAAAAATGAGGCCAATATTCGTTTTTTTCGTTTTTCGCTGGAAATGGGGGAGCTTTTTTAAAAATTTAAAATAAACTTGATTGTGGTATAAAGGAATTTTCTTGTCAAATTTATAGTTCATAGATCTTATAATTGCTGAGATCGACCCGTTCATATAGAAGGACGGACGGACAGCAGACGAAAATGGCTCAATCGACTCGGATGTTGATACTGATCAAGAATATATATACTTTATGGGGTGATTCAATGGAAAAAATACTTATATTTCTATTCTGATTATCTGTGTCTACGATGAAAAATGAGGCCAATATTCGTTTTTTTCGTTTTTCGCTGGAAATGGGGGAGCTTTTTAAAATTTAAAATAAACTTGATTGTGGTATAAAGGAATTTTCTTGTCAAATTTATAGTTCATAGATCTTATAATTGCTGAGATCGACCCGTTCATATAGAAGGACGGACGGACAGCAGACGAAAATGGCTCAATCGACTCGGATGTTGATACTGATCAAGAATATATATACTTTATGGGGTGATGCTTCCTTTTGCCCGTTACATACTTTTTGCACAAAACTAATATATCCCTGTACAGAGTGTAAAATGGCTACAGTCGACCGTAACCGGCAGTATAATACTCTGTAAAGGGTTCTATAATAAAAGTATTTTGATAAGTCTATTGATTCAAGTACATAACAAGTATTTAAAAAATAATATTTTGAAACTCTCATTTCGCAAATGAAGTCTTTGCATACTTATAGGACGAAGATTTTGCATATGTGTACACACTCGAACAAAAGCTGAGTATCACGTCGCTTCATTTATTTCTGCATGTACTGCAGTCGTTCTCAGTCTCGCTCGCACACATGGCCTGCCCGTAAAGCCCAACGATTCAATGGAAAAAATACTTATATTTCTATTCTGATTATCTGTCTTATTTATTAACCGATCATGATGAAACTTTCAGCATTGCTTCTTCTATATTCTATATTTCTATTCTGATTATCTGTCTTATTTATTAACCGATGATGATGAAACTTTCAGCATTGCTTCTTTATAATATTCTTTACGCATCTGATCAGTTAGAGGTGTCTACGATGAAAAATGAGGCCAATATTCGTTTTTTTCGTTTTTCGCTGGAAATGGGGGAGCTTTTTAAAATTTAAAATAAACTTGATTGTGGTATAAAGGAATTTTCTTGTCAAATTTATAGTTCATAGATCTTATAATTGCTGAGATCGACCCGTTCATATAGAAGGACGGACGGACAGCAGACGAAAATGGCTCAATCGACTCGGATGTTGATACTGATGAAGAATATATATACTTTATGGGGTGATGCTTCCTTTTGCCCGTTACATACTTTTTGCACAAAACTAATATATCCCTGTACAGAGTGTAAAATGGCTACAGTCGACCGTAACCGGCAGTATAATACTCTGTAAAGGGTTCTATAATAAAAGTATTTTGATAAGTCTATTGATTCAAGTACATAACAAGTATTTAAAAAATAATATTTTGAAACTCTCATTTCGCAAATGAAGTCTTTGCATACTTATAGGACGAAGATTTTGCATATGTGTACACACTCGAACAAAAGCTGAGTATTACGTCGCTTCATTTATTTCTGCATGTACTGCAGTCGTTCTCAGTCTCGCTCGCACACATGGCCTGCCCGTAAAGCCCAACGATTCAATGGAAAAAATACTTATATTTCTATTCTGATTATCTGTCTTATTTATTAACCGATCATGATGAAACTTTCAGCATTGCTTCTTCTATATTCTATATTTCTATTCTGATTATCTGTCTTATTTATTAACCGATGATGATGAAACTTTCAGCATTGCTTCTTTATAATATTCTTTACGCATCTGATCAGTTAGAGGTGTCTACGATGAAAAATGAGGCCAATATTCGTTTTTTTCGTTTTTCGCTGGAAATGGGGGAGCTTTTTAAAATTTAAAATAAACTTGATTGTGGTATAAAGGAATTTTCTTGTCAAATTTATAGTTCATAGATCTTATAATTGCTGAGATCGACCCGTTCATATAGAAGGACGGACGGACAGCAGACGAAAATGGCTCAATCGACTCGGATGTTGATACTGATCAAGAATATATATACTTTATGGGGTGATTCAATGGAAAAAATACTTATATTTCTATTCTGATTATCTGTGTCTACGATGAAAAATGAGGCCAATATTCGTTTTTTTCGTTTTTCGCTGGAAATGGGGGAGCTTTTTAAAAATTTAAAATAAACTTGATTGTGGTATAAAAGGAATTTTCTTGTCAAATTTATAGTTCATAGATCTTATAATTGCTGAGATCGACCCGTTCATATAGAAGGACGGACGGACAGCAGACGAAAATGGCTCAATCGACTCGGATGTTGATACTGATCAAGAATATATATACTTTATGGGGTGATTCAATGGAAAAAAATACTTATATTTCTATTCTGATTATCTGTGTCTACGATGAAAAATGAGGCCAATATTCGTTTTTTTCGTTTTTCGCTGGAAATGGGGGAGCTTTTTAAAATTTAAAATAAACTTGATTGTGGTATAAAGGAATTTTCTTGTCAAATTTATAGTTCATAGATCTTATAATTGCTGAGATCGACCCGTTCATATAGAAGGACGGACGGACAGCAGACGAAAATGGCTCAATCGACTCGGATGTTGATACTGATGAAGAATATATATACTTTATGGGGTCATGCTTCCTTTTGCCCGTTACATACTTTTTGCACAAAACTAATATATCCCTGTACAGAGTGTAAAATGGCTACAGTCGACCGTAACCGGCAGTATAATACTCTGTAAAGGGTTCTATAATAAAAGTATTTTGATAAGTCTATTGATTCAAGTACATAACAAGTATTTAAAAAATAATATTTTGAAACTCTCATTTCGCAAATGAAGTCTTTGCATACTTATAGGACGAAGATTTTGCATATGTGTACACACTCGAACAAAAGCTGAGTATCACGTCGCTTCATTTATTTCTGCATGTACTGCAGTCGTTCTCAGTCTCGCTCGCACACATGGCCTGCCCGTAAAGCCCAACGATTCAATGGAAAAAATACTTATATTTCTATTCTGATTATCTGTCTTATTTATTAACCGATCATGATGAAACTTTCAGCATTGCTTCTTCTATATTCTATATTTCTATTCTGATTATCTGTCTTATTTATTAACCGATGATGATGAAACTTTCAGCATTGCTTCTTTATAATATTCTTTACGCATCTGATCAGTTAGAGGTGTCTACGATGAAAAATGAGGCCAATATTCGTTTTTTTCGTTTTTCGCTGGAAATGGGGGAGCTTTTTAAAATTTAAAATAAACTTGATTGTGGTATAAAGGAATTTTCTTGTCAAATTTATAGTTCATAGATCTTATAATTGCTGAGATCGACCCGTTCATATAGAAGGACGGACGGACAGCAGACGAAAATGGCTCAATCGACTCGGATGTTGATACTGATCAAGAATATATATACTTTATGGGGTGATGCTTCCTTTTGCCCGTTACATACTTTTTTGCACAAAACTAATATATCCCTGTTACAGAGTGTAAAATGGCTACAGTCGACCGTAACCGGCAGTATAATACTCTGTAAAGGGTTCTATAATAAAAGTATTTTGATAAGTCTATTGATTCAAGTACATAACAAGTATTTAAAAAATAATATTTTGAAACTCTCATTTCGCAAATGAAGTCTTTGCATACTTATAGGACGAAGATTTTGCATATTGTTCATACGATCAATTATAATTTAGATACCCGTTCTCAGTCTCGAAGGACGGAAAAACTTATCATTTCTATTCTGATTACTGATTACTTATCAACGAACATGATGAAACTTTATGGGTGATTCAATGGAAAAAATACTTATATTTCTATTCTGATTATCTGTGTCTACGATGAAAAATGAGGCCAATATTCGTTTTTTCGTTTTTCGCTGGAAATGGGGGGCTTTTTAAAATTTAAAATAAACTTGATTGTGGTATAAAGGAATTTTCTTGTCAAATTCTATAGTTCATAGATCTTATAATTGCTGAGATCGACCCGTTCATATAGAAGGACGGACGGACAGCAGACGAAAATGGCTCAATCGACTCGGATGTTGATACTGATCAAGAATATATAAACTTTATGGGGTGATTCAATGAAAAAATACTTATATTTCTATTCTGATTATCTGTGTCTACGATGAAAAATGAGGCCAATATTCGTTTTTTTCGTTTTTCGCTGGAAATGGGGGAGCTTTTTAAAATTTAAAATAAACTTGATTGTGGTATAAAGGAATTTTCTTGTCAAATTTATAGTTCATAGATCTTATAATTGCTGAGATCGACCCGTTCATATAGAAGGACGGACGGACAGCAGACGAAAATGGCTCAATCGACTCGGATGTTGATACTGATCAAGAATATATATACTTTATGGGGTGATGCTTCCTTTTGCCCGTTACATACTTTTTGCACAAAACTAATATATCCCTGTACAGAGTGTAAAATGGCTACAGTCGACCGTAACCGGCAGTATAATACTCTGTAAAGGGTTCTATAATAAAAGTATTTTGATAAGTCTATTGATTCAAGTACATAACAAGTATTTAAAAAATAATATTTTGAAACTCTCATTTCGCAAATGAAGTCTTTGCATACTTATAGGACGAAGATTTTGCATATGTGTACACACTCGAACAAAAGCTGAGTATCACGTCGCTTCATTTATTTCTGCATGTACTGCAGTCGTTCTCAGTCTCGCTCGCACACATGGCCTGCCCGTAAAGCCCAACGATTCAATGGAAAAAATACTTATATTTCTATTCTGATTATCTGTCTTATTTATTAACCGATCATGATGAAACTTTCAGCATTGCTTCTTCTATATTCTATATTTCTATTCTGATTATCTGTCTTATTTATTAACCGATGATGATGAAACTTTCAGCATTGCTTCTTTATAATATTCTTTACGCATCTGATCAGTTAGAGGTGTCTACGATGAAAAATGAGGCCAATATTCGTTTTTTTCGTTTTTCGCTGGAAATGGGGGAGCTTTTTAAAATTTAAAATAAACTTGATTGTGGTATAAAGGAATTTTCTTGTCAAATTTATAGTTCATAGATCTTATAATTGCTGAGATCGACCCGTTCATATAGAAGGACGGACGGACAGCAGACGAAAATGGCTCAATCGACTCGGATGTTGATACTGATGAAGAATATATATACTTTATGGGGTCATGCTTCCTTTTGCCCGTTACATACTTTTTGCACAAAACTAATATATCCCTGTACAGAGTGTAAAATGGCTACAGTCGACCGTAACCGGCAGTATAATACTCTGTAAAGGGTTCTATAATAAAAGTATTTTGATAAGTCTATTGATTCAAGTACATAACAAGTATTTAAAAAATAATATTTTGAAACTCTCATTTCGCAAATGAAGTCTTTGCATACTTATAGGACGAAGATTTTGCATATGTGTACACACTCGAACAAAAGCTGAGTATCACGTCGCTTCATTTATTTCTGCATGTACTGCAGTCGTTCTCAGTCTCGCTCGCACACATGGCCTGCCCGTAAAGCCCAACGATTCAATGGAAAAAATACTTATATTTCTATTCTGATTATCTGTCTTATTTATTAACCGATCATGATGAAACTTTCAGCATTGCTTCTTCTATATTCTATATTTCTATTCTGATTATCTGTCTTATTTATTAACCGATGATGATGAAACTTTCAGCATTGCTTCTTTATAATATTCTTTACGCATCTGATCAGTTAGAGGTGTCTACGATGAAAAATGAGGCCAATATTCGTTTTTTTCGTTTTTCGCTGGAAATGGGGGAGCTTTTTAAAATTTAAAATAAACTTGATTGTGGTATAAAGGAATTTTCTTGTCAAATTTATAGTTCATAGATCTTATAATTGCTGAGATCGACCCGTTCATATAGAAGGACGGACGGACAGCAGACGAAAATGGCTCAATCGACTCGGATGTTGATACTGATCAAGAATATATATACTTTATGGGGTGATTCAATGGAAAAAATACTATATTTCTATTCTGATTATCTGTGTCTACGATGAAAAATGAGGCCAATATTCGTTTTTTTCGTTTTTCGCTGGAAATGGGGGAGCTTTTTAAAATTTAAAATAAACTTGATTGTGGTATAAAAGGAATTTTCTTGTCAAATTTATAGTTCATAGATCTTATAATTGCTGAGATCGACCCGTTCATATAGAAGGACGGACGGACAGCAGACGAAAATGGCTCAATCGACTCGGATGTTGATACTGATCAAGAATATATATACTTTATGGGGTGATTCAATGGAAAAAATACTTATATTTCTATTCTGATTATCTGTGTCTACGATGAAAAATGAGGCCAATATTCGTTTTTTTCGTTTTTCGCTGGAAATGGGGGAGCTTTTTAAAATTTAAAATAAACTTGATTGTGGTATAAAGGAATTTTCTTGTCAAATTTATAGTTCATAGATCTTATAATTGCTGAGATCGACCCGTTCATATAGAAGGACGGACGGACAGCAGTCGAAAATGGCTCAATCGCACAATGGCACAAAACATACATATATCCCTGTACAGAGTGTAAAATGGCTACAGTCGACCGTAACCGGCAGTATAATACTCTGTAAAGGGTTCTATAATAAAAGTATTTTGATAAGTCTATTGATTCAAGTACATAACAAGTATTTAAAAAATAATATTTTGAAACTCTCATTTCGCAAATGAAGTCTTTGCATACTTATAGGACGAAGATTTTGCATAGTGTACACACTCGAACAAAAGCTGAGTATCACGTCGCTTCATTTATTTCTGCATGTACTGCAGTCGTTCTCAGTCTCGCTCGCACATGGCCCGTAAAGCCCAACGATTCAATGGAAAAAATACTTATATTTCTATTCTGATTATCTGTCTTATTTATTAACCGATCAGGATGAAACTTTCAGCATTGCTTCTTCTATATTCTATATTTCTATTCTGATTATTTGTCTTATTTATTAACTGATGATGATAAAACTTTCAGCATTGCTTCTTTATAATATTCTTTATGCATCTGATCAGTTAGAGGTGTCTACGATGAAAAATGAGGCCAATATTCGTTTTTTTCGTTTTTCGCTGGAAATGGGGGAGCTTTTTAAAATTTAAAATAAACTTGATTGTGGTATAAAGGAATTTTCTTGTCAAATTTATAGTTCATAGATCTTATAATTGCTGAGATCGACCCGATCATATAGAAGGACGGACGGACAGCAGACGAAAATGGCTCAATCGACTCGGATGTTGATACTGATGAAGAATATATATACTTTATGGGGTCATGCTTCCTTTTGCCCGTTACATACTTTTTGCACAAAACTAATATATCCCTGTACAGAGTGTAAAATGGCTACAGTCGACCGTAACCGGCAGTATAATACTCTGTAAAGGGTTCTATAATAAAAGTATTTTGATAAGTCTATTGATTCAAGTACATAACAAGTATTTAAAAAATAATATTTTGAAACTCTCATTTCGCAAATGAAGTCTTTGCATACTTATAGGACGAAGATTTTGCATATGTGTACACACTCGAACAAAAGCTGAGTATCACGTCGCTTCATTTATTTCTGCATGTACTGCAGTCGTTCTCAGTCTCGCTCGCACACATGGCCTGCCCGTAAAGCCCAACGATTCAATGGAAAAAATACTTATATTTCTATTCTGATTATCTGTCTTATTTATTAACCGATCATGATGAAACTTTCAGCATTGCTTCTTCTATATTCTATATTTCTATTCTGATTATCTGTCTTATTTATTAACCGATGATGATGAAACTTTCAGCATTGCTTCTTTATAATATTCTTTACGTATCTGATCAGTTAGAGGTGTCTACGATGAAAAATGAGGCCAATATTCGTTTTTTTCGTTTTTCGCTGGAAATGGGGGAGCTTTTTAAAATTTAAAATAAACTTGATTGTGGTATAAAGGAATTTTCTTGTCAAATTTATAGTTCATAGATCTTATAATTGCTGAGATCGACCCGTTCATATAGAAGGACGGACGGACAGCAGACGAAAATGGCTCAATCGACTCGGATGTTGATACTGATGAAGAATATATATACTTTATGGGGTCATGCTTCCTTTTGCCCGTTACATACTTTTTGCACAAAACTAATATATCCCTGTACAGAGTGTAAAATGGCTACAGTCGACCGTAACCGGCAGTATAATACTCTGTAAAGGGTTCTATAATAAAAGTATTTTGATAAGTCTATTGATTCAAGTACATAACAAGTATTTAAAAAATAATATTTTGAAACTCTCATTTCGCAAATGAAGTCTTTGCATACTTATAGGACGAAGATTTTGCATATGTGTACACACTCGAACAAAAGCTGAGTATCACGTCGTTTCATTTATTTCTGCATGTACTGCAGTCGTTCTCAGTCTCGCTCGCACACATGGCCTGCCCGTAAAGCCCAACGATTCAATGGAAAAAATACTTATATTTCTATTCTGATTATCTGTCTTATTTATTAACCGATCATGATGAAACTTTCAGCATTGCTTCTTCTATATTCTATATTTCTATTCTGATTATCTGTCTTATTTATTAACCGATGATGATGAAACTTTCAGCATTGCTTCTTTATAATATTCTTTACGCATCTGATCAGTTAGAGGTGTCTACGATGAAAAATGAGGCCAATATTCGTTTTTTTTCGTTTTTGCGCTGGAAATGGGGGAGCTTTTTAAAATTTAAAATAAACTTGATTGTGGTATAAAGGAATTTTCTTGTCAAATTTATAGTTCATAGATCTTATAATTGCTGAGATCGACCCGTTCATATAGAAGGTCGGACGGACAGCAGACGAAAATGGCTCAATCGACTCGGATGTTGATACTGATCAAGAATATATATACTTTATGGGGTGATTCAATGGAAAAAATACTTATATTTCTATTCTGATTATCTGTGTCTACGATGAAAAATGAGGCCAATATTCGTTTTTTTCGTTTTTCGCTGGAAATGGGGGAGCTTTTTAAAATTTAAAATAAACTTGATTGTGGTATAAAGGAATTTTCTTGTCAAATTTATAGTTCATAGATCTTATAATTGCTGAGATCGACCCGTTCATATAGAAGGACGGACGGACAGCAGACGAAAATGGCTCAAT
>JAEIFK010000479.1:0-63502 GCA_018901825.1 Drosophila funebris | reverse complement strand
TTGTCAAAAACAATCCATTTTATAACAACGGAAAAAAAAACCGTTATTTGCCGTTTTTTCGAGAGAAAACGGTATTTTTTCCAATTTTTTGACAAATCTTATTTTTGTTGAAAAAACCGTTATTTTGCCAACTTTTCACAAATCAGTATTTTGACGAAAAAACCGATATTTTTGGCATTTTTGGACAAATCTGATTTTTGTCGGAAAAAAACCGTTATATTGCCATTTTTTGACAAGTCTGATTTTTGTCAAAAAAAACGTTATTTTGCCATTTTTTGACAAATTCTGATTTTTTCGAAAAAAACGTTATTTTTGCCATTTTTTGACACATCTGACTTTAGACGAAAAAGTCCATATTTTTGCCATTTCTGGACAAATCTGATTTTAGTCGAAAAAAACCGTTACTTTGCCATTTTTTGACAAATCTGATTTTTTGTCGAAAAAAATCCGTTATTTTGCCATTTGTTGACAAATCTGTATTTTTACGAAAAAACCGTTTTTTGCCATTTTTTGACAAATCTGATTTTTGTTTATTTGGCCATTTTTTGATACATCTGATTTTTGACGAAAAAAAATTTATTTAGTCATTTTTGGCAAAACTAATTTTTGTCGGAAGAACCGCTATTTTCGCCATTTCGATATATCTGATTTTTTTGACGAAAAAAAAATCGTTTTTGCCATTTTTTGACAAATCTGATTTTCTACGAAAAAGCCGTTTGCCATTTTTGGAATAATCGATTTTTGTGGGAAAAAAAACCGGTATTTTGCCAAACTGATACTTTTCCATTTGTTGACAAATCTGAATTTTGACGAAAAACCGTTATTTTTGTCATTTATTGACAAATGTGATTTTTGTCGAAAAAACCGTTATTTTGCCATTTTTTGACAAATCTTATTTTTGTCGAAAAAACCAGTTATTTTGCTATTTTTTAACATATCTGATTTTTGTCGAAAAAACCGTTATTTTGCCATTTCTTGACAAATCTGATTTTTTTATGAAAAAAGCCGTTTTGTCCATTTTTGACACATCTGATTTTTGACGAAAAAAAACTGTATTTTGCCATTTTTTTGACACATCTGATTTTTGTTGAAAAAAAAAAACAGTTATTTTGCCAATTTTTGACATATCTGATTTTTTGTCGAAAAAAAACTGATACTTTGCCATTTGTTGACAAATCTGAGTTTTGATGAAAAACCGTTATTTTTGCCATTGTTTGACAAATCTGAATTTTTACGAAAAAACCGTTTGCCATTTTTGGACAAATCTGATTTTTGTCGAAAAAACCGTTATTTTGCCATTCTTTTGCATACATCTGATTTTTGACGAAAAAAAATTTATTTAGTCATTTCTGGCAAATCTAATTTTTGTCGAAAGAACCGCTATTTTCGCCACTTCATAATCATTTTTTGACAAATCTGATTTTCTACGAAAAAACCGTTTGCCATTTTTGGAAAAATCTGATTTTTGTGAAAAAAACCGGTATTTTGCCATTTTATGACAAATCTGACTTTTGTCGAAAAAAAACATTATTTTGCCATTTTTTGACAAATCTGAATTTTTACGTTTTTTTTTTTTCCATTTTTTGACAAATCTGATTTTTGTTGAAAAAAAAAACGTTATTTTGACATTTTTTGGCATATCTGAATTTTTACGAAAAAACCGTTTGCCATTTTTGGACAAATCTGATTTTTGTCGAAAAAAACCATTTATTTTACTATTTTTTTAAGAAAATCTGATTTTTCGAAAAAAAACTGTTATTTTGCCATTTTTTGACAAATCTAATTTTTTTTCCATTTTTTGCGAAAAAAAAAAACGTTATTTTGCCATTTTTTTGACAAAAATGAACTTTTTCGAAAAAGTTTTTTCCATTTTTTGACAAATCTGGTTTTTGTTGAAAAAAACGTTATTTTGACATTTTTTGGCAAATCTGAAATTTTACGCAAAAACCGTTTGCCATTTTTGGACAAATCTGATTTTTGTCGAAAAAAAACACGTATTTTGCCATTTTTTGACAAATCTGATTTTTTGTAAAAAAAATTGACTTTTCGGTTTTTTTTCCATTTTTTGACAAATCTGATTTTTGTTGAAAAAAAACGTTATTTTGACATTTTTTGGCAAATCTGAATTTTTACGAAAAAACCGTTTGCCATTTTTGCACAAATCTGATTTTTGTCGAAAAAACCCGTTATTTTGCCATTTTTTGACAAATTTGAATTTTTACGTTTTTTTGTCAATTTTTGACAAATCTAATTTTTGTTGAAAAAAAAACGTTATTTTGACAATTTTTGGCAAATCTGATTTTTTGACGAAAAACCCGTTATTTTGCCATTTTTGGACAAATCTGATTTTTGTCGAAAAAACCGTTATTTTGCCATTTTTTGACAAATCTGAATTTTTGACGTTAATTTTTTTTGGCATTTTTTTGACAAATCTGATTTTTGTGAAAAAAAAAAAAAAACAGTTATTTTGACATTTTGTGGCAAATCTAAATTTTTGCTGAAAAAAACCGTTATTTTGCCATTTTTGGACAAATCTGATTTTTTCGGAAAAAAAATTGACTTTTTCGGTTTTTGAAAAAAATTTTTGCTATTTTTTGACAAATCTGATTTTTGTTGAAAAAAAAACCGTTTTTGTTGACATTTTTTGACAAATCTGAATTTTACGAAAAACCGTATGCCATTTTATGACAAATCTGAATTTTGTCGAAAAAACTGTATTTTGCCATTTTTTTACAAATCTGGCTTTTGTCGAAAAAAACCGACATATTTTGCCATTTTTGGACAAATCTGATTTTTAATCGGAAAAAACCCGTTATTTGGCCATTTTTGACATATCTAAATTTTGACGAAAAAACCGTTATTTTGTCATTTTTTGACAAATCTGATTTTTGTCATAAAAAAAAACGTTATTTTGCCATTTTTTGATAAATATCGATTTTTGTCGAAAAAACTAACGCTATTTTTCAATATTTTAACATAACTGATTTTTGATGAAAAAACCCGTTATTTGGCCAGTTTTTGTCATCTCTGATTTTTGACGAAAAAACCGATATTTTGTCAATTTTGAACAAATCTAATGTTTGACGAAAAAAACAGTTATTTTGCCATTTTTTGACATTTCTGAATTTTGACGAAAAAAACAGCTATTTTCGCCATTTTTTTGACATATCTGATTTTTTGTCAAAAAAAACTTATTCTTTTTTTCTATTTTTTGACAAATCTGATTTTTGTCAAAAACAATCCGTTACTTTGCCATTTTATAACAACGGAAAAAAAAACCGTTATTTGCCGTTTTTTTTCGAAAAAACCGTATTTTTTCCAATTTTTTGGACAAATCTTATTTTAGTTGGAAAAACCGTTATTTTGCCAACTTTTCACAAATCAGTATTTTGACGAAAAAACCGATATTTTTGCCATTTTTGGACAAATCTGATTTTAGTCGGAAAAAAAACCGTTATATTGCCATTTTTTGACAAGTCTGATTTTTTGTCAAAATAAACGTTATTTTGCCATTTTTGGACAAATTCTATTTTTTTTCGAAAAAAACGTTATTTTGCCATTTTTTGACACATCTGACTTTAGACGAAAAAGTCGATATTTTTGCCATTTCTGGACAAATCTGATTTTTAGTCGAAAAAACCGTTACTTTGCCATTTTATGACAAATCTGATTTTTTGTCGAAAAAAATCCGTTATTTTGCCATTTGTTGACAAATCTGTATTTTTACGAAAAAACCGTTTGCCATTTTTGGACAAATCTGATTTTTGTGTTATTTGGCCATTTTTTTGATACATCTGATTTTTGACGAAAAAAATTTATTTAGTCATTTTTTGGCAAAACTAATTTTTGTCGGAAGAACCGCTATTTTCGCCACTTCATATATCTGTTTTTTTTGACGAAAAAAAATCGTTTTTTTTTTGCCATTTTTTGACAAATCTGATTTTCTACGAAAAGGCCGTTTGCCATTTTTGGAATAATCGGATTTTTGTGGGAAAAAACCGGTATTTTGCCAAACTGATACTTTGCCATTTGTTGACATATCTGAATTTTGACGAAAAACCGTTATTTTTGTCATTTATTGACAAATGTGATTTTTTGTCGAAAAAACCGTTATTTTGCCATTTTTTTGACAAATCTTATTTTTGTCGAAAAAACCAGTTATTTTGCTATTTTTTAACATATCTGATTTTTGTCGAAAAAACCGATATTTTGCCATTTCTTGACAAATCTGATTTTTTATGAAAAAACCGTTTGTCATTTTTGGACACATCTGATTTTTGACGAAAAAAAACTGTATTTTGCCATTTTTTTGACACATCTGATTTTTGTTGAAAAAAAACAGTTATTTTGCCAATTTTTAACATATCTGATTTTTTGTCGAAAAAACTGATACTTTGCCATTTGTTGACAAATCTGAGTTTTGATGAAAAACCGTTATTTTTGCCATTGGTTGACAAATCTGAATTTTTACGAAAAAACCGTTTGCCATTTTTGGACAAATCTGATTTTTGTCGAAAAAACCGTTATTTTGCCATTCTTTTCATACATCTGATTTTTTGACGAAAAAAATTTATTTAGTCATTTCTGGCAAATCTAATCTTTGTCGGAAGAACCGCTATTTTCGCCACTTCATAATCATTTTTTGACAAATCTGATTTTCTACGAAAAAACCGTTTGCCATTTTTGGAAAAATCTGATTTTTGTGAAAAAAACCGGTATTTTGCCATTTTATGACAAATCTGACTTTTGTCGAAAAAAAACATTATTTTGCCATTTTTTGACAAATCTGAATTTTTACGTTTTTTTTTTTTACCATTTTTTGACAAATCTGATTTTTGTTGAAAAAAAAACGTTATTTTGACATTTTTTGGCATATCTGAATTTTTACGAAAAAACCGTTTGCCATTTTTGGACAAATCTGATTTTTGTCGAAAAAAACCATTTATTTTACTATTTTTTAAGAAATCTGATTTTTTGTCGAAAAAAAACACGTATTTTGCCATTTTTTGACAAATCTGATTTTTTCGAAAAAAAAGTTGATTTTGCCATTTTTTTCAAAAAAACGTTTTTTTTTTCCATTTTTTGACAAATCTGATTTTTGTTGAAAAAAAACGTTATTTTGACATTTTTTGGCAAATCTGAAATTTTACGAAAAAACCGTTTGCCATTTTTGACAAATCTGATTTTTGTCGAAAAAAAACCCGTTATTTTGCCATTTTTTGACAAATTTGAATTTTTGAAAAAACGTTTTTTTTGCCATTTTTGACAAATCTGAATTTTGTTGAAAAAAAAAAACGTTATTTTTTAACAATTTTTGGCAAAATCTTATTTTGCCATTTTTTGAAAATCCCGATTTTTTTTTGCCATTTTTGGACAAATCTGATTTTTGTCGAAAAAACCGTTATTTTGCCATTTTTTGACAAATCTGAATTTTTACGAAAAACCTTTATTTTAAAGTTTTGGAAAGGCCGTTATTTTGCCATTTTTTTGACAAATCTGAATTTTTTTGTTGATTTTACAAACTATTTAAAAAAAAAAGTTATTTTGACATTTTGTGGCAAATCTGAATTTTTACGAAAAAAACCGTTTGCCATTTTTGGACAAATATGATTTTTTCGAAAAAAAATTGACTTTTTTGTTTTTTTTTTTCATTTTTTGACAAATCTGATTTTTGTTGAAAAAAAACGTTATTTTGACATTTTTTGGCAAATCTGAATTTTTACGAAAAAAACCGAATGCCATTTTATGACAAATCTGAATTTTGACGAAAAAACTGTATTTTGCCATTTTTTGAAAAATCTGGCTTTTGACGAAAAAACCGACATTTTTGTTATTTTTGGACAAATCTGTTTTAAATCAGAAAAAACCCGTTATTTGGCCATTTTTGACATATCTAAATTTTGACGAAAAAACCGTTATTTTGTCATTTTTTGACAAATCTGATTTTGACATAAAAAAAAACGTTATTTTGCCATGTTTTGATATATCGATTTTTTTCGAAAAAAACTAACGCTATTTTTCAATATTTTAACATAACTGATTTTTGATGAAGAAACCCGTTATTTGGGCAGTTTTTGTCTCTCTCATTTTTTGACGAAAAAACCGGTATTTTGTCAATTTTGAACAAATCTAAAGTTTGACGAAAAAACAGTTATTTTGCCATTTTTTGACATTTCTGAATTTTGACGAAAAAACGTTATTTTCGCCATTTTTTGACAAATCTGATTTTTTGTCAAAAAAAACCTTATTTTTTGCCATTTTTTGACAAATCTGATTTTTGTCAAAAAACAATCCGTTATCTTTGCCATTTTATAACAAATCAAATTATGACGGAAAAAAGTTATTTGCCATTTTTTCGAAAAAACGGTATTTTTTCCAATTTTTTGACAAATCTTATTTTAGTTGGAAAAACCAGTTATTTTGCCAACTTTTCACAAATCAGATTTTTGTCGAAAAAACCGATATTTTGCCATTTTTAGACAAATCTGATTTTAGTCGAAAAAAACCGTTATATTTGCCATTTTTTGACAAATCTGATTTTTGTCGAAAAAAACGTTATTTTGCCATTTTTGGACAAATACTGATTTTTGTCGAAAAAAACGTTATTTTGCCATTTTTTGTACAAATCTTGATTTTTGTCGAAAAAAATCCGTTATTTTGCCATTTTTTAACAAATCTGATTTTTGTCGAAAAAACCGTTACTTTGCCAACTGATGACAAATCAGAATTTTGACGAAAAACCAGTTATCTTTGCAATTTTTTAACAAATCTGATTTTTTGTCGAAAAAAACCGTTACTTTGCCATTTTATGACAAAACTGAATTTTTGACGAAAAACCGTTATTTTTGCCATTTTTTGACAAATCTGGATTTTTGTCGAAAAAAACCGTTATTTTGCCATTTTTTGACAAATCTGATTTTTGTCGAAAAAAACCAGTTATTTTTGACATTTTTTGACAAATCTGATTTTTGTCGGAAAAAAACCAGTTATTTTGCCATTTTTTGACAAATCTGATTTTTGTCGAAAAAACCGTTATTTTGCCATTTTTTTGACAAATCTGAATTTTGTCGAAAAAACACGTTATTTTGCCATTTTTTGACAAATCTGAATTTTTACGAAAAACCCGTTTGCCATTTTTGGACAAATCTGATTTTTGTCGAAAAAAAACGTTATTTTGCCATTTTTTTTGACAAATCTGATTTTTGTTGAAAAATACCGTCACTTTGCCATTTTATGACAAATCTGAATTTTGACGAAAAAACCGCTATTTTGCTATTTTTTGAAAAATCTGGCTTTTGACGAAAAAACCGACATTTTTGTTATTTTTGGACAAATCTGTTTTAAATCAGAAAAAACCCGTTATTTGGCCATTTTTACAAATCTGATTTTTGTTGAAAAAAAACGTTATTTTGACATTTTTTGGCAAATCTGAATTTTTACGAAAAACCCGTTTTCCATTTTTGGACAAATCTGATTTTTGTCGAAAAAAAAACGGTATTTTGCCATTTTATGACAAATCTGAATTTTGACGAAAAACCGTTATTTTTGTCATTTTTTGACAAATCTCACTTGTGTCGAAAAAACCGTTATTTTGCCATTTTTTGACAAATCTGAAGTTTTAGGTTTTTTTTTGACATTTTTTGACAAATCTGATTATTGTTGAAAAAAAAACGTTATTTTGAAATTTTTTGGTAAATCTGAGTTTTTACGAAAAAAAACGTTTGCCATTTTTGGACAAATCTGATTTTTGTCCAAAAAAAATGTTATTTTGCCATTTTATGACATATCTGAATTTTGACGAAAAACAGTTATTTTTGCCCTTTTTTTGACAAATCTCACTTGTGTCGAAAAAACCGTTATTTTGCCATTTTTTGAAAAATCTGAAGTTTTAGGTTTTTTTTGACATTTTTTGACAAATCTGATTTTTGTTGAAAAAAAAAACGTTATTTTGACATTTTTTGGCAAATCTGAGCTTTTACGAAAAAAACCGTTTGCCATTTTTAGACAAATCTGATTTTTGTCCAAAAAAATGTTATTTTGCCATTTTTTGACAAATCTGAAATTTTACTTTTTTTTTGCCATTTTTTTACAAATCTGATTTTTTGTCGAAAAAAACTGTATTTTGCCATTTTTTTTTGAAACATCTGACTTTTTTCGAAAAAAAAAACATTATTTTGTCATTTTTTGACAAATCTGAATTTTTACGTTTTTTTTTTTACCATTTTTTGACAAATCTGATTTTTGTTGAAAAAAAAACGTTATTTTGACATTTTTTGGCAAATCTGAATTTTTACGAAAAAAACCGTTTGCCATTTTTGGACAAATCTGATTTTTGTCGAAAAAACCACTTATTTTGCCATTTGTTGACAAATCTGATTTTTGTCGAAAAAACCGTTATTTTGCCATTTTTTGACAAATCTGAATTTTTACGAAAAAACCGCTTGCCATTTTTGGACAAATCTGATTTTTGTCGAAAAAAAACCGTTATTTTGCCATTTTTTTGATACATCTGATTTTTGACGAAAAAAAATGTATTTAGTCATTTCTTGGCAAATCTAATTTTTGTCAGAAGAACCGCTATTTTCCCCACTTCATATATCTGATTTTTTGGCGAAAAAAAATCGTTTTTTGTTGCCATTTTTTGACAAATCTGATTTTCTACGAAAAAACCGTTTGCCATTTTTGGAAAAATCGGATTTTTGTGGAAAAAACCCGGTATTTTGCCATTTTTTTTTACATATCTGATTTTTGTTGAAAAACCCAGTTATTTTGCCATTTTTTAACAAATCTGATTTTTGTCGAAAAAACTGATACTTTGCCATTTGTTGACATATCTGAATTTTGACGAAAAACCGTTATTTTTGTCATTTTTTGACAAATCGGTTTTTTGGCGTAATAACCCGTTACTTTGCCATTTTATGACAAATATGATTTTTGTCGAAAAAACCGGTATTTTGCCATTTTTTTGACAAATCTGATTTTTGTCGAAAAAACCAGTTATTTTGCCATTTTTTAACATATCTGATTTTTTGTCGAAAAAACCGATAATTTGCCATTTCTTGACAAATCTGATTTTTGTCAAAAAAAACCAGTTATTTTGCCATTTTTTAGCAAATCTGATTTTTGTTGAAAAAACCGATACTTTGCCATTTGTTGAAAAATCTGAATTTTGTCGAAAAAACCGTTATTTTACCATTTTTTGACAAATCTGAATTTTTACGAAAAACCCGTTTGCCATTTTTGGACAAATCTGATTTTTGTCGAAAAAAACTGTATTTTGCCATTTTTTGATTTTTTATGAAAAATCTGATGATCTGATTTTTTATGAAAAAACCGTTTGCCATTTTTGGACAAATCTGAATTTAGACGAAAAAAACCGTTATTTTGTCATTTTTTGACAAATCTGATTTTTGACATAAAAACAACGTTATTTTGCCATGTTTTGATATATCGATTTTTTCGAAAAAACTAACGCTATTTTTCAATATTTTAACATAACTGATTTTTGATGAAAAAACCGTTATTTGGGCATTTTTTGTCTCTCTCATTTTTGACGAAAAAACCGGTATTTTGTCAATTTTGAACAAATCTAAAGTTTGACGAAAAAACAGTTATTTTGCCATTTTTTGACATTTCTGAATTTTGACGAAAAAAACGCTATTTTCGCCACTTTTTGACATATCTGATTTTTTTGTCAAAAAAAAACCTTATTTTTTTTTCTATTTTTTGACAAATCTGATTTTTGTCAAAAACAATCCGTTACTTTGCCATTTTATAACAACGGAAAAAAAACCGTTATTTGCCGTTTTTTTTTTTCGAAAAAACGGTATTTTTGCCATTTTTGGACAAATCTGATTTTAGTCGGAAAAAACCGTTATATTGCCATTTTTTGACAAGTCTGATTTTTGTCAAAATAAACGTTATTTTGCCATTTTTGGACAAATTCTATTTTTGTCGAAAAAAAACGTTATTTTGCCATTTTTTGACACATCTGACTTTAGACGAAAAAGCCGATATTTTTGCCATTTCAGGACAAATCTGATTTTAGTCGAAAAAACCGTTACTTTGCCATTTTATGACAAATCTGATTTCTGTCGAAAAAAACCGATATTTTGCCATTTTTTTGACAAATGTAAAATGTAATGTAAAATGATTATTGTCGAAAAAAAAATTATTTTTTCCATTTTTTGACAAATCTGATTTTTGTCGAAAAAACCGAGTTATTTTGCCATTTTTTGACAAATCCGAATTTTATTTTTTGCCATTTTATGACAAATCTGATTTTTGTCGAAAAAAAAAGGTTATTTTGCCATTTTTTGGCAAATCTAATTTTTGAAAAAACCGTTTGTCTTTTTGCGAAAATTTGTTAAAAAACCGAATTTCTTTATGACAAATCTGAATTTTGACGAAAAACCGTTATTTTGTCATTTTTTAGCAAAATCTGAATTTTTGTCGAAAAGACCGTTATTTTGCCACTTTTTGACAAATCTGAATTTTTTTTTTTTGCCATTTTTGACAAATCTGATTTTTGTTGAAAAAAAACGTTATTTTGACATTTATTGACAAATCTGAATTTTTACGAAAAAACCGTTTGTCATTTTTGGAAAAATCTGATGTTTGTCGAAAAAAACCGGCATTTTGCCATTTTATGACAAATCTGATTTTTTACGAAAAACCCGTTTGCCATTTTTTGGACAAATCTGATTTTTGTCGAAATAAACTGTACTTTGCCAATTTTTTTGACACATCTGATTTTTTGTTGAAAAAACCAGTTATTTTGCCATTTTATGACAAATCTGATTTTTGTCGAAAAAAATTCGTTATTTTGCCATTTGTTGACTAATCTGAATTTTTACGAAAATCCCGTTTGCCATTTTTTGACAGATCTGATTTTTGTCGAAAAAAACGGTATTTTGCCATTTATTGGCAAATCTGAATTTATACGTTTTTTTTTGCCATTTTTTGACAAATCTGATTTTTATTGAAAAAAAAACGTTATTTTGAAATTTTTTAGCAAATCTGAATTTTTACGAAAAAACCGATTGCCATTTTTAGACAAATCTGATTTTTGTTGAAAAACCACTTATTTTGCCATTTTTTAGCAAATCTGATTTTTTCGAAAAAAATCCGTTATTTTGCCATTTTTTGACAAATCTGAATTTTTACGTTTTTTTTTGCCATTTTTTGACAAATCTGATTTTTGTTGAAAATAAACGTTATTTCCATTTGTTGACAAATCTGAATTATTACGAAAAACCCGTTTGCCATTTTTGGACAAATCTGATTTTTGTCGAAAAAAACCGAGTTATTTTGCCATTTTTTGACAAATCCGAATTTTAAGATTTTTTTTGCCATTTTATGACAAATCTGATTTTTGTTGAACAAAAAAGGTTATTTTGACATTTTTTGGCAAATCTGAATTTTTACGAAAAAACCGTTTGTCATTTTTGGGAAAATCTGATTGTCGAAAAAAACCGGCAATTTGCCATTTTATGACAAATCTGAATTTTGACGAAAAACCGTTATTTTTGTCCTTTTTTGAGATATCTGACTTTTGTCCAGAAAAACCGTTATTTTGCCACTTTTTGACAAATCTGAATTTTTAAGTTTTTTTTTGCCATTTTTTGACAAATCTGATTTTTGTTGAAAAAAAAACGTTATTTTGACATTTATTGACAAATCTGAATTTTTACGAAAAAACCGTTTGTCATTTTTGGGAAAAATCTGATGTTTGTCAAAAAAAACCCGGCATTTTGCCATTTTATGACAAATCTGAATTTTTACGAAAAACCCGTTTGCCATTTTTGGACAAATCTGATTTTTGTCGAAAAAACGGTATTTTGCCATTGTTTTGACCACTCTGACTTTTGTCGAAAAATCCGTTATATACCCATTTTTTGACAAATCTGAATTTCTACGTTTTCTTTTGCCATTTTTTGACAAATCTGATTTTTGTTGAAAAAAAAAACGTTATTTTGACATTTTTTGGTAAATCTGAATTTATACGTTTTTTTTGCCATTTTTTGACAAATCTGATTTTTATTGAAAAAAAAACGTTATTTTGACATTTTTTGGCAAATCTGAATTTTTACGAAAAAACCGAATGCCATTTTATGACAAATCTGAATTTTGACGAAAAAACTGTATTTTGCCATTTTTAGACAAATCTGATTTTTGTCGAAAAAAACCACTTATTTTCGAAGAAAACGTGTTTTTGCCATTTTTTGACAAATCTGAATTTTTACGTTTTTTTTGCCATTTTTTAACAAATCTGATTTTTGATGAAAAAAAAAACGTTATTTTGAAATCTTTTGGCAAATCTGAATTTTTACGAAAAAACCGTTTGCCATTTTTGGACAAATCTGATTTTTGTCGAAAAAACCGAGTTATTTTGCCATTTTTTGACAAATCTGAACTTTTAGGTTTTTTTGCCATTTTTGGACAAATCTGATTTTTGTCGAAAAAAAACGGTATTTTGCCATTTTTTTGACACATCTGAATTTTGACGAAAAACCGTCATTTTTGCCATTTTTTTGACAAATCTGATTTTTGTTGAAAAAAAAAAAACTTTATTTTGACATTTTTGGCAAATCTGAATTTTTACGAAAAAACCGTTGCCATTTTTGGACAAATCTGATTTTTTGTCGAAAAAACTGTATTTTGCCATTTTTTTTAAAAAATCTGACTTTTTGTCGAAAAAAACCGTTATTTTGCCATTTTTTGACAATTCTGTTTTTACGTTTTTTTTTTGCCATTTTTTGACAAATCTGATTTTTGTTGAAGGAAACGTTATTTTGAAATTTTTTGGCAAATCTGAATTTTTACGAAAAAACCGTTGCCATTTTTGGACAAATCTGATTTTTGTCGAAAAAAACTGTATTTTGCCATTTTTTTGAAAAATCTGACTTTAGTCGAAAAAACCGTTATTTTGCCATTTTTTGACAATTCTGAATTTTTACGTTTTTTTTGCCTTTTTTAGACAAATCTGATTTTTTGTTGAAAAAAAAACGTTATATTGACATTTATTGTACGTTTTTTTTTGCCATTTTTTGACAAATCTGATTTTTGTTGAAAAAAAAAAAACGTTATTTTGAAATTTTTTTAGCAAATCTGAAATTTTACGAAAAAACCGATTGCCATTTTTAGACAAATCTGATTTTTGTTGAAAAACCACTTATTTTGCCATTTTTTAACAAATCTGATTTTTTGAAAAAAAACGCTATTTTGCCATTTTTGGACAAATCTGATTTTTGTCGAAAAAAATCTGTTATTTTGCCATTTGTTGACTAATCTGAATTTTGTACGAAAAACCCGTTTGCCATTTTTTGGACAAATCTGATTTTTGTCGAAAAAACGGTATTTTGCCATTGTTTTGACCAATCTGACTTTTGTCGAAAAATCCGTTATATACCCATTTTTTGACAAATCTGAATTTCTACGTTTTCTTTTGCCATTTTTTGACAAATCTGATTTTTGTTGAAAAAAACGTTATTTTGAAATTTTTTGGTAAATCTGAATTTATACGATTTTTTTGCCATTTTTTGACAAATCTGATTTTTATTGAAAAAAAAACGTTATTTTGAAATTTTTTAGCAAATCTGAATTTTTACGAAAAAAATTGCCATTTTTAGACAAACTGATTTTCTATTTTGCCATTTTTGGACACAAATCTGATTTTTTTCGAAAAAAAAAACGTATTTTGCCATTTTTTGACAAATCTGATTTTTGTCGAAAAAAAACTGTTATTTTGCCATTTTTTGACAAATCTGAATTTTTACGAAAAAACCGTTATTTTGCCATTTTTGGACAAATCTGATTTTTGTCGAAAAAACGGTTATTTTGCCATTTTTTGACAAATCTGATTTTTGTCGAAAAAACCGTTATTTTGCCATTTTTTGACAAATCTGAATTTTGACTTTTTCGAAAAACCGTTTGCCATTTTTTTGACAAATCTGATTTTTGTCGAAAAAACAAACTTTATTTTGACATTTTTTGGCAAATCTGAATTTTTACGAAAAAACCGTTTTTGCCATTTTTGGACAAATCTGATTTTTGTCGAAAAAAACTGTATTTTGCCATTTGTTGACAAATCTACTTTGAAAAAACGTTATTTTATTTTTTGACAAATCTGATTTTTGACGAAAAAAACCGTTATTTTGGCCATTTTATGACAAATCTGAATTTTTTGTAAAAAAACCGTTATTTTGCCATTTTTTTGACAAATCTGATTTTTGTCAAAAAAAACCAGTTATTTTACCATTTTTTTAGCAAATCTGATTTTTGTTGAAAAAACCGATACTTTGCCATTTGTTGACAAATCAGAATTTTGACGAAAAAACCGTTATTTTTGGCATTTTTTGACAAATCTGATTTTTGTCGAAAAAAACCGTTATTTTGCCATTTGTTGACAAATCTGAATTTTTACGAAAAAAACCGTTTGCCATTTTTGGACTAATCTGATTTTTTGTAAATATTTGGCCATTTTTTTGATACATCTGATTTTTGACGAAAAAAATTTATTTAGTCATTTTTTGGCAAAACTAATTTTTGTCGGAAGAACCGCTATTTTCGCCACTTCATATATCTGTTTTTTTGACGAAAAAAAACCGTTTTTTTTTTGCCATTTTTTGACAAATCTGATTTTCTACGAAAAAACGTTTGCCATTTTTGGAGTAATCGGATTTTTGTGGAAAAAAAACCGGTATTTTGCCAAACTGATACTTTGCCATTTGTTGACATATCTGAATTTTGACGAAAAACCTTTATTTTTGTCATTTTTTGACAAATGTGATTTTTGTCGAAAAAACCGTTATTTCGCCATTTTTTTGACAAATCTTATTTTTGTCGAAAAAAACCAGTTATTTTGCCATTTTTTAACATATCTGATTTTTGTCGAAAAAAACCGATATTTTGCCATTTCTTGACAAATCTGATTTTTTATGAAAAAACCGTTTGTCATTTGTTGACAAATCTGATTTTTGTCGAAAAAAACTGTATTTTGCAATTTTTTTGACACATCTGATTTTTGTTGAAAAAAAACAGTTATTTTGCCATTTTTTAACATATCTGATTTTTGTCGAAAAAACTGATACTTTGCCATTTGTTGACAAATCTGAGTTTTGATGAAAAACCGTTATTTTTGCCATTGGTTGACAAATCTGAATTTTTACGACAAAACCGTTTGCCATTTTTGGACAAATCTGATTTTTGTCGAAAAAACCGTTATTTTGCCATTTTTTTTGATACATCTGATTTTTGACGAAAAAAATTTATTTAGTCATTTCTGGCAAAACTAATTTTTGTCGGAAGAACCGCTATTTTCGCCACTTCATAATCATTTTTTGACAAATCTGATTTTCTACGAAAAAACCGTGTGCCATTTTTGGAAAAATCTGATTTTGTTGAAAAAAAAAAACCGGTATTTTGCTATTTTATGACATATCTGACTTTTGTCGAAAAAAAACATTATTTTGCCATTTTTTGACAAATCTGAATTTTTACGTTTTTTTTTTTTACCATTTTTTGACAAATCTGATTTTTGTTGAAAAAAAAAACGTTATTTTGACATTTTTTGGCAAATCTGAATTTTTACGAAAAACCGTTTGCCATTTTTGGAAAAATCTGATTTTTGTGAAAAAAAACCGGTATTTTGCCATTTTATGACAAATCTGACTTTTGTCGAAAAAAAACATTATTTTTCCATTTTTTGACAAATCTGAATTTTTACGTTTTTTTTTACCATTTTTTGACAAATCTGATTTTTGTTGAAAAAAAAACGTTATTTTGACATTTTTTGGCATATCTGAATTTTTACGAAAAAACCGTTTGCCATTTTTGGACAAATCTGATTTTGTCGAAAAAACCGTTATTTTGCCATTTTTTGACAAATCTGAATTTTTTTGGACAAAATCTGATTTTTGTAGAAATAAACTGTATTTTGCCATTTTTTTAAAAAATCTGACTTTTGTCGAAAAAAAACGTTATTTTGCCATTTTTTGGCAAATCTGAATTTATACGTTTATTTTTTTGCTATTTTTTGACAAATCTGATTTTTGTTGAAAAAAAAATTATTTTGAAATTTTTTGGCAAATCTGAATTTTTACGAAAACACCGTTTGCCATTTTTGGACAAATCTGATTTTTGTCGAAAAAAAACTTTTTTTGATTTTTTTTCGGTTTTTTTCATTTTTTGACAAATCTGATTTTTGTTGAAAAAAAACGTTATTTTGACATTTTTTGGCAAATCTGAATTTTTACGAAAAAACCGTTTGCCATTTTTGCACAAATCTGATTTTTTGTCGAAAAAACCGTTATTTTGCCATTTTTTGACAAATTTGAATTTTTAGGTTTTTTTTTTTTGCCAATTTTTGAGAAATCTAATTTTTGTTGAAAAAAAACGTTATTTTGACAATTTTTGGCAAATCTGAATTTTTACGATAAAACCGTTTTCCATTTTTGGACAAATCTGATTTTTGTCGAAAGAACCGCTATTTTGCCATTTTTTGACAAATCTGAATTTTTACGTTTTTTTTTTTACCATTTTTTGACAAATCTGATTTTTGTTGAAAAAAAACGTTATTTTGACATTTTTTGGCAAATCTGAATTTTTACGAAAAACCGTTTGCCATTTTTGGAAAAATCTGATTTTTGTGAAAAAAAACGGTATTTTGCCATTTTATGACAAATCTGACTTTTGTCGAAAAAAAAAACATTATTTTTCCATTTTTTGACAAATCTGAATTTTTACGTTTTTTTTTACCATTTTTTGACAAATCTGATTTTTGTTGAAAAAAAAACGTTATTTTGACATTTTTTAACAAATCTGAATTTTTACGAAAAAACCGTTTGCCATTTTTGGACAAATCTGATTTTGTCGAAAAAACCGTTATTTTGCCATTTTTTGACAAATCTGAATTTTTTTGGACAAAATCTGATTTTTGTAGAAATAAACTGTATTTTGCCATTTTTTTTAAAAAATCTGACTTTTTGTCGAAAAAAAACGCTATTTTGCCATTTTTTGGCAAATCTGAATTTATACGTTTTTTTTTTTTGCTATTTTTTGACAAATCTGATTTTTGTTGAAAAAAAAAAACGTTATTTTGAAATTTTTTGGCAAATCTGAATTTTTACGAAAAAACCGTTTGCCATTTTTGGACAAATCTGATTTTTGTCGAAAAAACCATTTATTTTACTATTTTTTAACAGATCTGATTTTTTCGATAAAAACTGTTATTTTGCTATTTTTTGACAAATCTAATTTTTTTCGAAAAAAACGTTGTTTTGCCATTTTTTTTGACAAAAATGGACTTTTTCGGTTTTTTTTCCATTTTTTGACAAATCTGGTTTTTGTTGAAAAAAACGTTGTTTTGACATTTTTTGGCAAATCTGAAATTTTACGCAAAAAACCGTTTGCCATTTTTGGACAAATCTGATTTTTGTCGAAAAAAAAACACGTATTTTGCCATTTTTTGACAAATCTGATTTTTTTCGAAAAAAAAAAATTGACTTTTTCAGTTTTTTTTTTCATTTTTTGACAAATCTGATTTTTGTTGAAAAAAAACGTTATTTTGACATTTTTTGGCAAATCTGAATTTTTACGAAAAAAAACTTTTTTGCCATTTTTGCACAAATCTGATTTTTGTCGAAAAAACCGTTATTTTGCCATTTTTTGACAAATTTGAATTTTTAGGTTTTTTTTTTTGACAATTTTTGACAAATCTGATTTTTGTTGAAAAAAAAAACGTTATTTTGAAATTTTTTGGCAAATCTGAATTTTTACGAAAAAAACCGTTTGCCATTTTTGGACAAATCTGATTTTTGTCGAAAAAAACAAACTTATTTTACCATTTTTTAACAAATCTGATATTTTCGAAAAAACCGTTATTTTGCCATTTTTTGACAAACCTGAATTTTTACGTTTTTTTTTTTGCCATTTTTAGACAAATCTGATTTTTGTCGAAAAAACCATTTATTTTACTATTTTTTAACAGATCTGATTTTTTCGAAAAAAAAAAAGTTATTTTGCTATTTTTTGACAAATCTAATTTTTTCGAAACAATTGTTTTGCCATTTTTTTTGACAAAAATGGACTTTTTCGGTTTTTTTTTCCATTTTTTGACAAATCTGGTTTTTGTTGAAAAAAACGTTGTTTTGACATTTTTTGGCAAATCTGAAATTTTACACAAAAACCGTTTGCCATTTTTGGACAAATCTGATTTTTGTCGAAAAAAAACACGTATTTTGCCATTTTTTGACAAATCTGATTTTTTCGAAAAAAAAAATTGACTTTTTCGGTTTTTTTTTTCATTTTTTGACAAATCTGATTTTTGTTGAAAAAAAAAACGTTATTTTGACATTTTTTGGCAAATCTGAATTTTTACGAAAAAACCGTTTGCCATTTTTGCACAAATCTGATTTTTGTCGAAAAAACCGTTATTTTGCCATTTTTTGACAAATTTGAATTTTTAAGTTTTTTTGCCAATTTTTGACAAATCTAATTTTTGTTGAAAAAAAACGTTATTTTGACAATTTTTGGCAAATCTGAATTATTACGAAAAAACCGTTTTCCATTTTTGGACAAATCTGATTTTTGTCGAAAGAACCGTTATTTTGCCATTTTTTGACAAATCTGAATTTTTACGTTTTTTTTTTACCATTTTTTGACAAATCTGATTTTTGTTGAAAAAAAAACGTTATTTTGACATTTTTTGGCAAATCTGAATTTTTACGAAAAAACCGTTTGCCATTTTTGGAAAAATCTGATTTTTGTCGAAAAAACCGGTATTTTGCCATTTTATGACAAATCTGACTTTTGTCGAAAAAAAACGTTATTTTTCCATTTTTTGACAAATCTGAATTTTTACGTTTTTTTTTACACATTTTTTGACAAATCTGATTTTTGTTGAAAAAAAACGTTATTTTGACATTTTTTGGCATATCTGAATTTTTACGAAAAAACCGTTTGCCATTTTTGGACAAATCTGATTTTGTCGAAAAAACCGTTATTTTGCCATTTTTTGACAAATCTGAATTTTTTTGGACAAAATCTGATTTTTGTAGAAATAAACTGTATTTTGCCATTTTTTTAAAAAATCTGACTTTTGTCGAAAAAAAACGCTATTTTGCCATTTTTTGGCAAATCTGAATTTATACGTTTTTTTTTTTTTTGCTATTTTTTGACAAATCTGATTTTTGTTGAAAAAAAAAAACGTTATTTTGAAATTTTTTTGGCAAATCTGAATTTTTACGAAAAAACCGTTTGCCATTTTTGGACAAATCTGATTTTTGTCGAAAAAACCATTTATTTTACTATTTTTTAACAGATCTTATTTTTTCGAAAAAAACTGTTATTTTGCTATTTTTTGACAAATCTAATTTTTTCGAAAAAAACGTTGTTTTGCCATTTTTTTTGACAAAAATGGACTTTTTCGTTTTTTTTTTCCATTTTTTGACAAATCTGGTTTTTGTTGAAAAAAACGTTGTTTTGACATTTTTTGGCAAATCTGAAATTTTACGCAAAAACCGTTTGCCATTTTTGGACAAATCTGATTTTTGTCGAAAAAAAAAACACGTATTTTGCCATTTTTTGACAAATCTGAATTTTTACGTTTTTTTTTTTCCATTTTTTTGACAAATCTGATTTTTGTCGAAAAAACCATTTATTTTACTATTTTTTAACAGATCTGATTTTTTTCGAAAAAAACTGTTATTTTGCTATTTTTTGACAAATCTAATTTTTTTCGAAAAAAAAACGTTGTTTTGCCATTTTTTTGACAAAAATGGACTTTTTTCGGTTTTTTTCCATTTTTTGACAAATCTGGTTTTTGTTGAAAAAAACGTTGTTTTGACATTTTTTGGCAAATCTGAAATTTTACGCAAAAACCGTTTGCCATTTTTGGACAAATCTGATTTTTGTCGAAAAAAAAAACACGTATTTTGCCATTTTTTGACAAATCTGAATTTTTACGTTTTTTTTTACCATTTTTTGACAAATCTGATTTTTGTTGAAAAAAAAACGTTATTTTGACATTTTTTGACAAATCTGAATTTTTACGAAAAAAACCGTTTGCCATTTTTGGAAAAATCTGATTTTTGTGAAAAAAAACCGGTATTTTGCCATTTTATGACAAATCTGACTTTTGTCGAAAAAAAACATTATTTTTCCATTTTTTGACAAATCTGAATTTTTACGTTTTTTTTTTCCATTTTTTGACAAATCTGATTTTTGTTGAAAAAAAAACGTTATTTTGACATTTTTTGGCATATCTGAATTTTTACGAAAAAACCGTTTGCCATTTTTGGACAAATCTGATTTTGTCGAAAAAACCGTTATTTTGCCATTTTTTGACAAATCTGAATTTTTTTTGGACAAAATCTGATTTTTGTAGAAATAAACTGTATTTTGCCATTTTTTTTAAAAAATCTGACTTTTGTCGAAAAAAACGCTATTTTGCCATTTTTTGGCAAATCTGAATTTATACGTTTTTTTTTTTTGCTATTTTTTGACAAATCTGATTTTTGTTGAAAAAAAAAAACGTTATTTTGAAATTTTTTGGCAAATCTGAATTTTTACGAAAAAACCGTTTGCCATTTTTGGACAAATCTGATTTTTGTCGAAAAAACCATTTATTTTACTATTTTTTAACAGATCTGATTTTTCGAAAAAAAACTGTTATTTTGCTATTTTTTGACAAATCTAATTTTTTTCGAAAAAAACGTTGTTTTGCCATTTTTTTTGACAAAAATGGACTTTTTCGGTTTTTTTTCCCCATTTTTTGACAAATCTGGTTTTTGTTGAAAAAAACGTTGTTTTGACATTTTTTGGCAAATCTGAAATTTTACGCAAAAACCGTTTGCCATTTTTGGACAAATCTGATTTTTGTCGAAAAAAAAACACGTATTTTGCCATTTTTTGACAAATCTGATTTTTTTCGAAAAAAAAAAAATTGACTTTTTCGGTTTTTTTTTTTTCATTTTTTGACAAATCTGATTTTTGTTGAAAAAAACGTTATTTTGACATTTTTTGGCAAATCTGAATTTTTACGAAAAAACCGTTTGCCATTTTTGCACAAATCTGATTTTTGTCGAAAAAAACCGTTATTTTGGCATTTTTTGACAAATTTGAATTTTTAGGTTTTTTTTTTTGTTCAATTTTTGACAAATCTAATTTTTGTTCAAAAAAAAACGTTATTTTGACAATTTTTGGCAAATCTGAATTTTTACGAAAAAACCGTTTGCCATTTTTGGACAAATCTGATTTTTGTCGAAAAAACCGTTTGCCATTTTTGGACAAATCTGATTTTTGTTGAAAAAAAAAACGGGATTTAGCCATTTTTTTGACAAAACTGATTATTGTCGAAAAAAAACATTATTTTTTCCATTTTTTGACAAATCTGATTTTTGTCGAAAAACCCGTTATTTTGCCATTTGTTGACAAATCTGAATTTTGTCGAAAAAAATCCGTTATTTTGCCATTTTTTAACATATCTGATTTTTGTCGAAAAAAACCGATACTTTGCCATTTGTTGAAAAATCTGAATTTTTGACGAAAAAAATTTATTTTGTCATTTCTTAGCAAAATTAATTTTTGTCGGAATAACCGCTATTTTCGCCACATTTTCATATATCTGATTTTTTGGCGAAAAAAAAATCTTTTTTTTTTGGCATTTTATGACAAATCTGATTTTTTACGAAAAAACCGTTTGCCATTTTTGGACAAATCTGATTTTTGTCGAAATAAACTGTACTTTGCCAATTTTTTGACACATCTTATTTTTGTTGAAAAAACCAGTTATTTTGCCATTTTATGACAAATCTGATTTTTGTCGAAAAAACCAGTTATTTTGCCATTTTATGACAAATTTGATTTTTGTCGAAAAAACCGGTATTTTGCCATTTTTTTGACAAATCTGGTTTTTGTCGAAAAAAACAGTTATTTTGCCATTTTTTTAACATATCTGATTTTTGTCGAAAAAAACTGATACTTTGCCATTTGTTGACAAATCTGAATTTTGACGAAAAACCGTTACTTTGTCATTTGTTGACAAATCTGAATTTTTTCGTTGTTTTTTGGCATATTTGACAAATCTGATTTTTGTTGAAGAAAACGTTATTTTGACATTTTTTGGCAAATCTGAATTTTTACGAAAAAAACCGATTGCCATTTTTAGACAAATCTGATTTTTGTCGAAAAACCACTTATTTTGCCATTTTTTAACAAATCTGTTTTTTTCGAAAAAAAAACGTTATTTTGCCATTTTTGGACAAATCTGATTTTTGTCGAAAAAAAACCCGGTATTTGGAAATTTTTTTTTGACAAATCTAATCTTTGTCGAAAAAAAACTGTATCTTGCCATTTTTGGAAAAATCTGACCTTTTTTCGAAAAAACCGTTATTTTGCCATTTTTTGACAAATCGGTATTTTTGTGTTTTTTTTTGCATTTTTTGACAAATCTGATTTTTGTTGAAGAAAAAACGTTATTTTGACATTTTTTGGCAAATCTGAATTTTTACGAAAAAACCGTTTTCCATTTTTTGACAAATCTGATTTTTTTGTCGAAAAAACCCGTTAGTTTGCCATTTTTTTGACAAATCTGATTTTTGTCGAAAAAACCGTTATTTTGCCATTTTATGACAAATCTGATTTTTGTCGAAAAATCCGGTATTTGGCCATTTGTTTGACAAATCTTATCTTTGTTGAAAAAAAAAACGTTATTTTGAAATCTTTTGGCAAATCTGAATTTTTACGAAAAAAACCGTTTGCCATTTTTGGACAAATCTGATTTTTGTCGAAAAAAACCGTTAGTTTGCCATTTTTTTGAAAAATCTGATTTTTTGTCGAAAAAACCGTTACTTTGCCATTTTTTGACAAATCTGAATTTTGACGAAAAAAATGTATTTTGTCATTTTTAGCTAAATCTAATTTTTGTCGAAATAACCGCTATTTTCGCCATATTTTCACAAATCTGATTTTTTGCCGAAAAAAACTGTTATTATGCCATTTTTTTGACAAATCTGATTTTTGTCGAAAAAAACCGTTACTTTGCCATTTTATGACAAATCTGATTTTTGTCGAAAAAAACCGGTATTTTGCCATTTTTTTGACAAATCTGATTTTTGTCGAAAAAACACTTATTTTGCCATTTTTTTGAAAAAATCTGACTTTTGTCGAAAAAAACCGTATTTTGCCATTTCTTGACAAATCTCAATTTATACGTTTTTTTGCCATTTTTTGACAAATCTGATTTTTGTTGAAAAAAAAAACGTTATTTTGAAATTTTTTGGCAAATCTGAATTTTTACGAAAAAACCGTTTGCCATTTTTGGACAAATCTGATTTTTGTCGAAAAAAAACACTTATTTTACCATTTTTTAACAAATCTGATATTTTCGAAAAAAAACCGTTATTTTGCCATTTTTTGACAAACCTGAATTTTTCGTTTTTTTGCCATTTTATTGACAAATCTGATTTTTGTTGAAAAAAACGTTATTTTGACATTTTTTGGCAAATCTGAATTTTTACGAAAAAACCGTTTGCCATTTTTGGACAAATCTGATTTTTGTCGAAAAAAAAACTTAATTTGCCATTTTGTAACAAATCTGATTTTTTCGAAAAAACCGTTATTTTGCCATTTTTTGACAAACCTGAATTTTTACGTTTTTTTTTTTTGCCATTTTTTGACAAATCTGATTTTTGTTGAAAAAAAAACGTTATATTGACATTTATTGGCAAATCTGAATTTTTACGAAAAAACGTTTGCCATTTGTTGGACAAATCTGATTTTTGACGAAAAAAAACGTTATTTTGCCATTTTTTTGACAAATCTGAATTTTTACGATAAACTTTTTTGCCATTTTTTGACAAATCTGATTTTTGTTGAAAAAAAAACGTTATTTTGAAATTTTTTTGGCAAATCTGATTTCTTACGAAAAAAACGATTTGCCATTTTTACACAAATCTGATTTTTGTCGAAAAAACCACTTATTTTGCCATTTTTTAACAAATCTGATTTTTCAAAAAAAAACGTTATTTTGCCATTTTTTGACAAATCTGATTTTTGTCGAAAAAAAACCGTTATTTTGCCATTTGTTGACAAATCTGAATTTTTACGAAAAAAACCGTTTTTGCCATTTTTGGACAAATCTGATTTTTGTCGAAAAAAACGGTATTTTGCCATTTTTGGCAAATCTGAATTTTTACGTTTTTTTGCCATTTTTTGACAAATCTGATTTTTATTGAAAAAAACGTTATTTTGAAATTTTTTAGCAAATCTGAATTTTTACGAAAAAACCGATTGCCATTTTTAGACAAATCTGATTTTTTGTTGAAAAACCACTTATTTTGCCATTTTTTAGTAAATCTGATTTTTCGAAAAAAAACGTTATTTTGCCATTTTTTGACAAATCTGAATTTTTACGTTTTTTTTTGCCATTTTTTGACAAATCTGATTTTTGTTGAAAATAAAACGTTATTTCCATTTGTTGACAAATCTGAATTATTACGAAAAACCCGATTGCCATTTTTGGACAAATCTGATTTTTGTCGAAAAAAACCGAGTTATTTTGCCATTTTTTGATAAATCTGAATTTTAAAGTTTTTTTTGCCATTTTTGGACAAATCTGATTTTTGTTGAACAAAAAAACGTTATTTTGACATTTTTTGGCAAATCTGAATTTTTACGAAAAACCGTTTGTCATTTTTGGGAAAATCTGATTTTTGTCGAAAAAACCGGCATTTTGCCATTTTATGACAAATCTGAATTTTGACGAAAAACCGTTATTTTTGTCCATTTTTTGAGATATCTGACTTTTTGTCCAAAAAAACCGTTATTTTGCCATTTTTTGACAAATCTGAATTTTTAGGTTTTTTTTTGCAATTTTTTGACAAATCTGATTTTTGTTGAAAAAAACGTTATTTTGACATTTTTTGGCAAATCTGAATTTTTACGAAAAACCTGTTTGTCATTTTTGGGAAAATCTGATGTTTGTCGAAAAAAAAACCGGCATTTTGCCATTTTATGACAAATCTGAATTTTGAAGAAAAACCGTTATTTTTGCCATTATTTGACAAATCATATTTTTGTCAAAAAAAAACCGTTATTATGACATTTGTTGACAAATCTGAATTATTACGAAAAACCCGTTTTCCATTTTTGGACAAATCTGATTTTTATCGAAAAAAAACGGTATTTTGCCATTTTTTGACAAATCTGACTTTTTTCAAAAAAAACGATATTTTGCCATTTTTTAACAAATCAGATTTTTTGTCGAAAAAACCGAATTATTTTGCCATTCTTTGACAAATCTGAATTTTTAGGTTTTTTTTGCCATTTTTGGACAAATCTGATTTTTGTCGAAAAAAAAAGGTATTTTGCCATTTTTTTGACACATCTGAATTTTGACGAAAAACCCGTTTGCCATTTTTGGGAAAATCTGATTTTTGTCGAAAAACCGGCATTTTGCCATTTTATGACAAATCTGATTTTTGTTGAACAAAAAAGGTTATTTTGACATTTTTGACAAATCTGAATTTTTACGAAAAAACACGTTTGTCATTTTTGGGAAAATCTGATTGTTCGAAAAAAAACGTTAATTTGCCATTTTTTGACAAATCTGAATTTTAACGAAAAACCGTTATTTTTGTCCTTTTTTTGAGATATCTGACTTTTGTCCAGAAAAACCGTTATTTTGCCACTTTTTGACAAACCTGAATTTTTACGTTTTTTTTTGCCATTTTTTGACAAATCTGAATTTTTCTGAAAAACCCGTTTTCCATTTTTGGACAAATCTGATTTTTATCGAAAAAAAAAACGGTATTTTGCCATTTTTGGACAAATCTGACTTTTTGTCAAAAAAAAACAGATATTTTGCCATTTCTTAACAAATCTGATTTTTGTCGAAAAAACCCAATTATTTTGCCATTTTTTGACAAATCTGAATTTTTAGGTTTTTTTTTTGCCATTTTTTGACAAATCTGATTTTTGTCGAAAAAAAAAACGGTATTTTGCCATTTTTTTGACACATCTGAATTTTTGACGAAAAACCCGTTTGCCAATTTTGGGAAAATCTGATTTTTGTCGAAAAAAAAAACGGCATTTTGCCATTTTATGACAAATCTGAATTTTGAAGAAAAACCGTTATTTTGCCATTATTAGATAAATCATATTTTTTACAAAAAAACCGTTATTTTGACATTTTTTGACAAATCTGAATTATTACAAAAAACCCGTTTTCCATTTTTGGACAAATCTGATTTTTATCGAAAAAAAACGGTATTTTGCCATTTTTTTGACAAATCTGACTTTTGTCAAAAAAAAAACAGATATTTTGCCATTTTTTAACAAATCTGATTTTTGTCGAAAAAACCGGTATTTTGCCATTTTTTGACAAATCTGATCTTTGTCGAAAAAAACACTTATTTTGCCATTTTTTTGAAAAAATTTGGCTTTTGTCGAAAAAAAATCCATTTCTTGACAAATCTCAATTTATACGTTTTTTTGCCATTTTTTGACAAATCTGATTTTTGTTGAAAAAAAACGTTATTTTGCCATTTGTTGACTAATCTGAATTTTTACGAAAAATCCCGTTTGCCATTTTTGGACAAATCTGATTTTTGTCGGAAAAAAAACGGTATTTTGCCATTTTTTGACAAATCTGAATTTATACGTTTTTTTTCGCCATTTTTTGACAAATCTGATTTTTATTGAAAAAAAACGTTATTTTGAAAATTTTTTTTGCTTTTTAGAAATCTGAATTTTTACGAAAAAACCGAATTGCCATTTTTAGACAAATCTGATTTTTTGTTGAAAAACCACTTATTTTGCCATTTTTTGTAAATCTGATTTTTTTCGAAAAAAAAAACGTTATTTTGCCATTTTTTGACAAATCTGAATTTTTACGATTTTTTTTGCCATTTTTAGACAAATCTGATTTTTTGTTGAAAAAAAAAACGTTATTTTGACATTTTTTGGCAAATCTGAATTTTTACGAAAAAAAACGTTGCCATTTGTTGACAAATCTGAATTTTGACGAAAAAAACCGTTATTTTGCCATTTTTTGACAAACCTGAATTTTTACGTTTTTTTTTTTGCCATTTTTTGACAAATCTGATTTTTGTTGAAAAAAAACGTTATTTTGAAATTTTTTTGGCAAATCTGAATTCTTACGAAAAAACCGATTTGCCATTTTTACACAAATCTGATTTTTGTCGAAAAAACCACTTATTTTGCCATTTTTTAACAAATCTGATTTTTTCAAAAAAAAAACAACCGTTATTTTGCCATTTTTGGACAAATCTGATTTTTGTCGAAAAAAAACCGTTATTTTGCCATTTGTTGACAAATCTGAATTTTTACGAAAATCCCGTTTGCCATTTTTTGGACAAATCTGATTTTTTGTCGAAAAAACCGTTATTTTGCCATTTTTTGGCAAATCTGAATTTATACGTTTTTTTGCCATTTTTTGACAAATCTGATTTTTATTGAAAAAAAAAAACGTTATTTTGAAATTTTTTTAGCAAATCTGAATTTTTACGAAAAAACCGATTGCCATTTTTAGACAAATCTGATTTTTGTTGAAAAACCACTTATTTTGCCATTTTTTAGTAAATCTGATTTTTTCGAAAAAAACCGTTATTTTGCCATTTTTTGACAAATCTGAATTTTTACGTTTTTTTTGCCATTTTTTGACAAATCTGATTTTTTGTTGAAAATAAACGTTATTTTCCATTTGTTGACAAATCTGAATTATTACGAAAAAACCCGATTGCCATTTTTGGACAAATCTGATTTTTGTCGAAAAAACGAGTTATTTTGCCATTTTTTGATAAATCCGAATTTTAAGTTTTTTTTTGCCATTTTTGGACAAATCTGATTTTTGTTGAACAAAAAAGGTTATTTTGACATTTTTTGGCAAATCTGAATTTTTACGAAAAAACCGTTTGTCATTTTTGGGAAAATCTGATTGTCGAAAAAAACCGGCATTTTGCCATTTTATGACAAATCTGAATTTTTGACGAAAAACCGTTATTTTTGTCCTTTTTTGAGATATCTGACTTTTTGTCGAAAAACCGTTATTTTGCCATTTTTTGACAAATCTGAATTTTTAGGTTTTTTTTTTTGCAATTTTTTGACAAATCTGATTTTTGTTGAAAAAAAAAACGTTATTTTGACATTTTTTGGCAAATCTGAATTTTTACGAAAAAAACTGTTTGTCATTTTTGGGAAAATCTGATGTTTGTCGAAAAAAACCGGCATATTTTGCCATTTTATGACAAATCTGAATTTTGAAGAAAAACCGTTATTTTTGCCATTATTTGACAAATCATATTTTTGTCAAAAAAAAAACCGTTATTATTACATTTGTTGACAAATCTGAATTATTACGAAAAACCCGTTTTCCATTTTTGGACAAATCTGATTTTTATCGAAAAAAAACGGTATTTTGCCATTTTTTGACAAATCTGACTTTTGTCAAAAAAAACCGATATTTTGCCATTTTTTGACAAATCAGATTTTTTTTCGAAAAAACCCAATTATTTTGCCATTCTTTGACAAATCTGAATTTTTAGGTTTTTTTTGCCATTTTTGGACAAATCTGATTTTTTGTCGAAAAAAAAAAAACGGTATTTTGCCATTTTTTTGACACATCTGAATTTTGACGAAAAACCCGTTTTGCCATTTTTTGAAAAATCTGATTTTTGTCGAAAAAAAACCGGCATTTTGCCATTTTTTGACAAATCTGATTTTTTTTCGAAAAAAGAAACGGTTTTTTGCCATTTTTTTGACAAATCTGACTTTTGCAAAAAAAAAAAACAGATATTTTGCCATTTTTTGAACAAATCTGATTTTTGTCGAAAAAAACCCGGTAATTTGGCCATTTTTTTGACAAATCTGATCCTTTGTCGAAAAAAACTGTATTTTGCCATTTTTTTGAAAAATTTGACTTTTGTCGAAAAAAACCGATTTCCATTTTTTGACAAATCTCAATTTATACGTTTTTTTTTTTGCCATTTTTTGACAAATCTGATTTTTGTTGAAAAAAAAAACGATATTTTGAAATTTTTTGGCAAATCTGAATTTTTACGAAAAAAACCGTTTGCCATTTTTGGACAAATCTGATTTTTGTCGAAAAAAACACTTATTTTACCATTTTTTAACAAATCTGATATTTTCGAAAAAACCGTTATTTTGCCATTTTTTGACAAACCTGAATTTTTACGTTTTTTTGCCATTTTATGACAAATCTGATTTTTTGTTGATAAAAACGTTATTTTGACATTTTTTGGCAAATCTGAATTTTTACGAAAAAACCGTTTGCCATTTTTGGACAAATCTGATTTTTGTCGAAAAAACCGAGTTATTTTGCCATTTTTTGACAAATCCGAATTTTAAGTTTTTTTTTTTGCCATTTTTGGACAAATCTGATTTTTGTTGAACAAAAAACGTTATTTTGACATTTTTTGACAAATCTGAATTTTTACGAAAAAACCGTTTGTCATTTTTGGAAAAATCTGATTTTTGTCGAAAAAAACCGGCATTTTGCCATTTTTTGACAAATCTGAATTTTGACGAAAAACCGTTATTTTTTTGTCCTTTTTTTTTGAGATATCTGACTTTTGTCCAAAAAACCGTTATTTTGCCACTTTTTGACAAATCTGAATTTTTAGGTTTTTTTTGCAATTTTTTGACAAATCTGATTTTTGTTGAAAAAAAACGGTATTTTGACATTTTTTGGCAAATCTGAATTTTTACGAAAAAACCGTTTGTCATTTTTGGGAAAATCTGATTTTTGTCGAAAAAACCGGCAATTTTGCCATTTTATAGACAAATCTGAATTTTAACGAAAAACCGTTATTTTGTCCCTTTTTTGAGATATCTGATTTTTGTCCAAAAAACCGTTATTTTGCCACTTTTTGACAAAATCTGATCTTTGTCGAAAAAAACACGTTATTTTGCCATTTTTTTGAAAAATTTGACTTTTTGTCGAAAAAAACCATTTGCCATTTTTTGACAAATCTGAATTTTTACGTTTTTTCGTTTTTTGCCATTTTTTGACAAATCTGATTTTTGTTGAAAAAAAACGATATTTTGACATTTTTTGGCAAATCTGAATTTTTACGAAAAAAACCGTTTGCCATTTTTGGACAAATCTGATTTTTGTCGAAAAAAAACTTATTTTGCCATTTTTTAACAAATCTGATATTTTCGAAAAAAAACCGTTATTTTGCCATTTTTTGACAAACCTGAATTTTTACGTTTTTTTTTTTTGCCATTTTATGACAAATCTGATTTTTGTTGATAAAAACGTTATTTTGACATTTTTTGGCAAATCTGAATTTTTACGAAAAAACCGTTTGCCATTTTTGGACAAATCTGATTTTTGTCGAAAAAAACTTAATTTGCCATTTTTTGACAAATCTGATATTTTCGAAAAACCGTTATTTTGCCATTTTTTGACAAACTTGAATTTTTATAATTTTTTTTGCCATTTTTTGACAAATCTGATTTTTTGTTGAAAAAAACGTTATATTGACATTTATTGGCAAATCTGAATTTTTACGAAAAAAAACGTTTGCCATTTGTTGAACAAATCTGAATTTTGACGAAAAAACCGTTATTTTGCCATTTTTTGACAAACCTGAATTTTTACGTTTTTTTTTGCCATTTTTTGACAAATCTGATTTTTGTTGAAAATAAACGTTATTTCCATTTTTTGACAAATCTGAATTATTACGAAAAACCACGTTTTTGCCATTTTTGGGACAAATCTGATTTTTGTCGAAAAAACCGAGTTATTTTGCCATTTTTTGACAAATCCGAATTTTAAAACCGTTTTTTGCCATTTTTTGACAAATCTGATTTTTGTTGAAAAAAAAGGTTATTTTGACATTTTTTGGCAAATCTGAATTTTTACGAAAAAAACCGTTTGTCGCATTTTTGGGAAAATCTGATTTTGTCGAAAAAAACCGGCATTTTGCCATTTTTTGACAAATCTGAATTTTGACGAAAAACCGTTATTTTTGTCCATTTTTTGAGATATCTGACTTTTTGTCGAAAAACCGTTATTTTGCCACTTTTTGACAAATCTGAATTTTTAGGTTTTTTTTTTGCAATTTTTTGACAAATCTGATTTTTTGTTGAAAAAAAAACGGTATTTTGACATTTTTTGGCAAATCTGAATTTTTACGAAAAAACCGTTTGTCATTTTTGGACAAATCTGATTTTTGTCGAAAAAACCGGCAATTTTTTTTGCCATTTTATGACAAATCTGAATTTTAACGAAAAACCGTTATTTTTGTCCTTTTTTGAGATATCTGACTTTTGTCCAGAAAAACCGTTATTTTGCCACTTTTTGACAAATCTGAATTTTTAGGTTTTTTTTTGCCATTTTTTGACAAATCTGATTTTTGTTGAAAAAAACGTTATTTTGACATTTATTGACAAATCTGAATTATTACGAAAAACCCGTTTTCCATTTTTGGACAAATCTGATTTTTATCGAAAAAACCGGTATTTTGCCATTTTTTTGACAAATCTGACTTTTGTCAAAAGAAAACAGATATTTTGCCATTTCTTAACAAATCTGATTTTTGTCGAAAAAACCCAATTATTTTGCCATTTTTTGACAAATCTGAATTTTTAGGTTTTTTTTTGCCATTTTTGGACAAATCTGATTTTTTGTCGAAAAAGAAACGGTATTTTGCCATTTTTTTGACACATCTGAATTTTGACAAAAAGCCGTTTGCCATTTTTGGGAAAATCTGATTTTTTGTCGAAAAAAAACCGGCATTTTGCCATTTTTTGACAAATCTGAATTTTGAAGAAAAACCGTTATTTTTGCCATTATTTGATAAATCATATTTTTGTCAAAAAAAAACCGTTATTATTACATTTGTTGACAAATCTGAATTTTTACGAAAAACCGTTTTTTCCATTTTTGGACAAATCTGATTTTTATCGAAAAAAACGGTATTTTGCCATTTTTTTGACAAATCTGACTTTTGTCAAAAAAAAAAAAATTTTGCCATCTTTTGAACAAATCTGATTTTTGTCGAAAAAACCGGTATTTGGCCATTTTTTTGAGAAATCTGATCTTTGTCGAAAAAAACACTTATTTTGCCATTTTTTGAAAAATTTGGCTTTTGTCGAAAAAAAACCATTTCTTGACAAATCTCAATTTATACGTTTTTTTTTTTTTGCCATTTTTTGACAAATCTGATTTTTTGTTGAAAAAAAAAACGTTATTTTGAAATTTTTTGGCAAATCTGAATTTTTACGAAAAAACCGTTTGCCATTTTTGTACAAATCTGATTTTTGTGAAAAAAAACACTTATTTTACCATTTTTTAACAAATCTGATATTTTCGAAAAAACCGTTATTTTGCCATTTTTTGACAAACCTGAATTTTTACGTTTTTTTTTTTTGCCATTTTATGACAAATCTGATTTTTGTTGATAAAAACGTTATGTTGACATTTTTTGGCAAATCTGAATTTTTACGAAAAAACCGTTTGCCATTTTTGGACAAATCTGATTTTTGTCGAAAAAAAACATTATTTTGCCATTTTTTAACAAATCTGATATTTTCGAAAAAACCGTTATTTTGCCATTTTTTGACAAACCTGAATTTTTACGTTTTTTTTTTTGCCATTTTTTGACAAATCTGATTTTTGTTGAAAAAAAAAAACGTTATATTGACATTTATTGGCAAATCTGAATTTTTACGAAAAAAACGTTGCCATTTGTTGACAAATCTGAATTTTGACGAAAAACCGTTAGTTTGCCATTTTTTGACAAATCTGAATTTTTACGTTTTTTTTGCCATTTTTTGACAAATCTGATTTTTGTTGAAAAAAAAACGTTATTTTGAAATTTTTTAGCAAATCTGAATTCTTACGAAAAAACCGATTGCCATTTTTACACAAATCTGATTTTTGTCGAAAAACCACTTATTTTGCCATTTTTTAACAAATCTGATTTTTTCAAAAAAAAAAACAACACGTTATTTTGCCATTTTTTAACAAATCTGATTTTTTAAAAAAAAAACAACCGTTATTTTGCCATTTTTGGACAAATCTGATTTTTGTCGAAAAAAACCGTTATTTTGCCATTTGTTGACTAATCTGAATTTTTACGAAAATCCCGTTTGCCATTTTTGGACAAATCTGATTTTTTGTCGAAAAAAACACGTTATTTTGCCATTTTTTGGCAAATCTGAATTTTACGAACGTTTTTTTTTTGGCCATTTTTTGACAAATCTGATTTTTATTGAAAAAAAAACGTTATTTTGAAATTTTTTAGCAAATCTGAATTTTTACGAAAAAACCGATTTGCCATTTTTAGACAAATCTGATTTTTGTTGAAAAACCACTTATTTTGCCATTTTTAGTAAATCTGATTTTTCGAAAAAACCGTTATTTTGCCATTTTTTGACAAATCTGAATTTTTACGTTTTTTTTTGCCATTTTTTGACAAATACGATTTTTGTTGAAAATAAACGTTATTTCCATTTGTTGACAAATCTGAATTATTACGAAAAACCCGTTTGCCATTTTTGGACAAATCTGATTTTTGTCGAAAAAAACCGAGTTATTTTGCCATTTTTTGATAAATCCGAATTTTAAGTTTTTTTTTGCCATTTTTGGACAAATCTGATTTTTGTTGAACAAAAAAGTTATTTTGACATTTTTGGCAAATCTGAATTTTTACGAGAAAACCGTTTGTCATTTTTGGGAAAATCTGATTGTCGAAAAAAACCGGCATTTTGCCATTTTATGACAAATCTGAATTTTGACGAAAAACCGTTATTTTTGGCCTTTTTTGAGATATCTGACTTTTTGTCCAGAAAAACCGTTATTTTGCCATTCTTTTGACAAATCTGAATTTTTGGGTTTTTTTTGCCATTTTTGGACAAATCTGATTTTTGTCGAAAAAAAAAAAACGGTATTTTGCCATTTTTTTGACACATCTGAATTTTTACGAAAAAACCCGTTTGCCATTTTTGGGAAAAATCTGATTTTTTGTCGAAAAAAACCGGCATTTTGCCATTTTATGACAAATCTGAATTTTTGACGAAAAACCGTTAATTTTTGTCCCTTTTTTGGAGATATCTGACTTTTTGTCCAGAAAACCGTTATTTTGCCACTTTTTGACAAATCTGAATTTTTAAGTTTTTTTTTTGCCATTTTTTGACAAAACTGATTTTTGTTGAAAAAAAAACGTTATTTTGACATTTTTTGACAAATCTGAATTATTACGAAAAACCCGTTTTCCATTTTTTGGACAAATCTGATTTTTATCGAAAAAAAACGGTATTTTGCCATTTTTTTGACAAATCTGACTTTTGTCAAAAGAAAACAGATATTTTGCCATTTCTTAACAAATCTGATTTTTGTCGAAAAAACCCAATTATTTTGCCATTTTTTGACAAATCTGAATTTTTAGGTTTTTTTTTGCCATTTTTGGACAAATCTGATTTTTGTCGAAAAAAAAAAAACGGTATTTTGCCATTTTTTTGACACATCTGAATTTTGACGAAAAGCCCGTTTGCCATTTTTGGGAAAATCTGATTTTTGTCGAAAAAACCGAGTTATTTTGCCATTTTTTGACAAATCCGAATTGTAAGTTTTTTTTTTTGCCATTTTTGGACAAATCTGATTTTTGTTGAAAAAAAAACGTTATATTGACATTTATTGGCAAATCTGAATTTTTACGAAAAAGCGTTGCCATTTGTTGACAAATCTGAATTTTGACGAAAAACCGTTATTTTGCCATTTTTTTGACAAACCTGAATTTTTACGTTTTTTTTTTGCCATTTTTTGACAAATCTGATTTTTGTTGAAAATAAACGTTATTTCCATTTGTTGACAAATCTGAATTATTACGAAAAACCCGTTTGCCATTTTTGGACAAATCTGATTTTTGTCGAAAAAACCGAGTTATTTTGCCATTTTTTGACAAATCCGAATTGTAAGTTTTTTTTGCCATTTTTGGACAAATCTGATTTTTGTTGAACAAAAAAGTTATTTTGACATTTTTTGACAAATCTGAATTTTTACGAAAAAAACCGTTTGTCATTTTGGGGAAAATCTGATTTTTGTCGAAAAAAAACCGGCATTTTGCCATTTTATGACAAATCTGAATTTTGACGAAAAACCGTTATTTTTGTCCCTTTTTTGAGATATCTGACTTTTTGTCCAGAAAACCGTTATTTTGCCACTTTTTGACAAATCTGAATTTTTAGGTTTTTTTTTGCAATTTTTTGACAAATCTGATTTTTGTTGAAAAAAAAACGGTATTTTGACATTTTTTGGCAAATCTGAATTTTTACGAAAAAACCGTTTGTCATTTTTTGGGAAAATCTGATTGTCGAAAAAACCGGCAATTTGCCATTTTATGACAAATCTGAATTTTATCGAAAAACCGTTATTTTTCTCCTTTTTTGAGATATCTGACTTTTGTCCAGAAAACCGTTATTTTGCCACTTTTTGACAAATCTGAATTTTTAAGTTTTTTTTGCCATTTTTTGACAAATCTGATTTTTGTTGAAAAAAAACGTTATTTTGACATTTATTGACAAATCTGAATTATTACGAAAAACCCGTTTTCCATTTTTGGACAAATCTGATTTTTATCGAAAAAAAAAACGGTATTTTGCCATTTTTTGACAAATCTGACTTTTTGTCAAAAGAAAACAGATATTTTGCCATTTCTTAACAAATCTGATTTTTGTCGAAAAAACCCAATTATTTTGCCATTTTTTGACAAATCTGAATTTTTAGGTTTTTTTTTTGCCATTTTTGGACAAATCTGATTTTTGTCGAAAAAAAGAAACGGTATTTTGCCATTTTTTTGACACATCTGAATTTTGACGTAAAGCCGTTTGCCATTTTTGGGAAAATCTGATTTGTGTCGAAAAAAAACCGGATTTTGCCATTTTATGACAAATCTGAATTTTGAAGAAAAACCGTTATTTTTGCCATTATTTGACAAATCATATTTTTGTCAAAAAAAACCGTTATTATTACATTTGTTGACAAATCTGAATTATTACGAAAAACCCGTTTTTCATTTTTTGGACAAATCTGATTTTTATCGAAAAAAAACGAGTATTTTGCCATTTTTTTTGACAAATCTGACTTTTTTCCAAAAAAAAAACAGATATTTTGCCATTTTTTAACAAATCTGATTTTTGTCGAAAAACACGCAATTATTTTGCCATTCCTTTGACAAATCTGAATTTTTAGGTTTTTTTTTTGCCATTTTTGGACAAATTTAATTTTTGTCGAAAAAAAAACGGTATTTTGCCATTTTTTTGACACATCTGAATTTTGACGAAAAACCCGTTTGCCATTTTTGGGAAAATCTGATTTTTGTCGAAAAAAACCGGCATTTTGCCATTTTATGACAAATCTGAATTTTGAAGAAAAACCGTTATTTTTGCCATTTTTTGATAAATCATATTTTTGTCAAAAAAAAACCGTTATTATTTACATTTGTTGACAAATCTGAATTATTACGAAAAACCCGTTTTTCCATTTTTGGACAAATCTGATTTTTATCGAAAAAAAAAACGGTATTTTGCCATTTTTTTGACAAATCTGACTTTTTGTCAAAAAAAAACGTTTTTGCCATTTTTTAACAAATCTGATTTTTTGTCGAAAAAAACCGGTATTTTGCCATTTTTTTGACAAATCTGATTCTTTGTCGAAAAAAACACTTATTTTTGCCATTTTTTTTGGAAAAATTTGATTTTTGTCGAAAAAACCGTATTTGCCATTTCTTGACAAATCTCAATTTATACGTTTTTTTTGCCATTTTTTGACAAATCTGATTTTTGTTGAAAAAAAAACGTTATTTTGAAATTTTTTGGCAAATCTGAATTTTTACGAAAAAACCTTTTGCCATTTTTGGACAAATCTGATTTTTTGTCGAAAAAAAAACACTTATTTTGCCATTTTTTAACAAATCTGATATTTACGAAAAAAACACCGTTATTTTGCCATTTTTTGACAAACCTGAATTTTTACGTTTTTTTTTTGCCATTTTATGACAAATCTGATTTTTGTTGATAAAAACGTTATTTTGACATTTTTTGGCAAATCTGAATTTTTACGAAAAAAACCGTTTGCCATTTTTGGACAAATCTGATTTTTTTCGAAAAAAACACTTAATTTTCCATTTTTTAACAAATCTGATATTTTCGAAAAAAACCGTTATTTTGCCATTTTTTGACAAACTTGAATTTTTACGTTTTTTTTTGCCATTTTTGGACAAATCTGATTTTTGTTGAAAAAAAAACGTTATTTTGACATTTATTGGCAAATCTGAATTTTTACGAAAAAGCGTTGCCATTTGTTGACAAATCTGAATTTTGACGAAAAACCGTTATTTTGCCATTTTTTGACAAACCCGAATTTTTACGTTTTTTTTTTTTTGCGCCATTTTTTGACAAATCTGATTTTTTGTTGAAAATAAACGTTATTTCCATTTGTTGACAAATCTGAATTATTACGAAAAACCCGTTTGCCATTTTTGGACAAATCTGATTTTTGTCGAAAAAACGGAGTTATTTTGCCATTTTTTGACAAATCCGAATTGTAAGTTTTTTTTGCCATTTTTGGACAAATCTGATTTTTGTTGAACAAAAAAGGTTATTTTGACATTTTTTGGCAAATCTGAATTTTTACGAAAAAACCGTTTGTCATTTTTGGGAAAATCTGATTGTCGAAAAAAACCGGCATTTTGCCATTTTAATGACAAATCTGAATTTTGACGAAAAACCGTTATTTTTGTCCTTTTTTGAGATATCTGACTTTTGTCCAGAAAAACCGTTATTTTGCCACTTTTTGACAAATCTGAATTTTTAGGTTTTTTTTTTTTGCAATTTTTTGACAAATCTGATTTTTGTTGAAAAAAAAACGTTATTTTGACATTTTTTGGCAAATCTGAATTTTTACGAAAAAACTGTTTGTCATTTTTGGGAAAATCTGATGTTTGTCGAAAAAAAACCGGCATTTTACCATTTTATGACAAATCTGAATTTTGAAGAAAAACCGTTATTTTTGCCATTATTTGACAAATCATATTTTTGTCAAAAAAAACCGTTATTATTACATTTGTTGACAAATCTGAATTATTACGAAAAACCCGTTTTCCATTTTTGGACAAATCTGATTTTTACCGAAAAAAAAAGGTATTTTGCCATTTTTTTGACAAATCTGACTTTTGTCAAAAAAAAAACAGATATTTTGCCATTTTTTAACAAATCTGATTTTTGTCGAAAAAACCCAATTATTTTGCCATTCTTTGACAAATCTGAATTTTTAGGTTTTTTTTGCCATTTTTGGACAAATCTGATTTTTGTCGAAAAAAAGGGTATTTTGCCATTTTTTTGGACACATCTGAATTTTGACGAAAACCCCGTTTGCCATTTTTGGGAAAATCTGATTTTTGTCGAAAAAAAACCGGCATTTTGCCATTTTATGACAAATCTGAATTTTTGAAGAAAAACCATTATTATTTTTGCCATTATTTGACAAATCATATTTTTTGTCAAAAAAACACGTTATTAATTACCATTTGTTGACAAATCTGAATTATTACGAAAAACCCGTTTTTCCAATTTTTGGACAAATCTGATTTTTATCGAAAAAAACGGTATTTTGCCATTTTTTTGACAAATCTGACTTTTGTCAAAAAAAAACAGATATTTTGCCATTTCTTAACAAATCTGATTTTTTGTCGAAAAAACCCAATTATTTTGCCATTTTTTGACAAATCTGAATTTTTAGGTTTTTTTTTTGCCATTTTTGGACAAATCTGATTTTTGTCGAAAAAAGAAACGGTATTTTGCCATTTTTTTGACACATCTGAATTTTTGACGAAAAGCCCGTTTGCCATTTTTGGAAAATCTGATTTTTGTCGAAAAAAAAAACCGGCATTTTGCCATTTTATGACAAATCTGAATTTTGAAGAAAAACCGTTATTTTGCCATTATTTGACAAATCATATTTTTGTCAAAAAAACGTTATTTTTCCATTTGTTGAGAAATCTGAATTATTACGAAAAACCGTTTTCCATTTTTGGACAAATCTGATTTTTATCGAAAAAAAAACGGTATTTTGCCATTTTTTTGACAAATCTGACTTTTGTAAAAAAAAAACAGATATTTTGAAAAAAAACCGTTATTTTTGCCATTATTTAACAAATCTGATTTTTGTCGAAAAAACCCAATTATTTTGCCATTTTTTGACAAATCTGAATTTTTAGGTTGTTTTTGCCATTTTTGGACAAATCTGATTTTTTGTCGAAAAAAAAACGGTATTTTGCCATTTTATGACCAATCTGAATTTTGACGAAAAACCATTATTTTAGCCATTTTTTGACAAATCTGATTTTTGTCGAAAAAATCTCGTTATTTTGCCATTTGTTGACTAATCTGAATTTTTACGAAAAACCCGTTTGCCATTTTTGGACAAATCTGATTTTTTGTCGAAAAAAACGGTATTTTGCCATTGTTTTGACCAATCTGACTTTTGTCGAAAAATCCGTTATATACCCATTTTTTGACAAATCTGAATTTCTACGTTTTCTTTTGCCATTTTTTGACAAATCTGATTTTTTGTTGAAAAAAAACGTTATTTTGACATTTTTTGGTAAATCTGAATTTATACGTTTTTTTTTTTGCATTTTTTGACAAATCTGATTTTTATTGAAAAAAAAACGTTATTTTGAAATTTTTTGGCAAATCTGAATTTTGTCGAAAAAAACCGATTGCCATTTTTAGACAAATCTGATTTTTGTCGAAAAAAACCACTTATTTTGCCATTTACTGACAAATCTAATTTTTTCGAAGAAAAACGTTTTTTTTGCCATTTTTTGACAAATCTGAATTTTTACGTTTTTTTTTGCCATTTTTTAACAAATCTGATTTTTGATGAAAAAAAAACGTTATTTTGAAATCTTTTTGGCAAATCTGAATTTTTACGAAAAAACCGTTTGCCATTTTTGGACAAATCTGATTTTTTTCGAAAAAACCGAGTTATTTTGCCATTTTTTGACAAATCTGAACTTTTAGAAAGTTTTTGCCATTTTTGGACAAATCTGATTTTTGTCGAAAAAAACGGTGTTTTGCCATTTTATGACAAATCTGAATTTTGACGAAAAACCGTTATTTTTAGCAATTTTTTGACAAATCTGATTTTTTGTCGAAAAAAAACGTTATTTTGACATTTTTGGGCAAATCTGAATTTTTACGAAAAAAACGTTAGCCATTTTTGGACAAATCTGATTTTTGATGAAAAAAAAACGTTCTTTTGAAATTTTTTGGCAAATCTGAATTTTTACGAAAAAAACCGTTTGCCATTTGTGGACAAATCTGATTTTTGTCGAAAAAACCGAGTTATTTTGCCATTTTTTGACAAATCTGAACTTTTGGTTTTTTGCCATTTTTGGACAAATCTGATTTTTGTCGAAAAAAAACGGTGTTTTGCCATTTTTTTGACAAGTCTGAATTTTGACGAAAAACCGTTATTTTTAGCAATTTTTTGACAAATCTGATTTTTGTCGAAAAAAACACACTTTATTTTGACATTTTTGGCAAATCTGAATTTTTACGAAAAAAACCGTTGCCATTTTTGGACAAATCTGATTTTTGTCGAAAAAAAACTGTATTTTGCCATTTTATGACAAATCTGAATTTTGAAGAAAAACCGTTATTTTTGCCATTATTTGACAAATCATATTTTTGTCAAAAAAAAACCGTTTTTTTCCCATTTCTTGACAAATCTGAATTATTACGAAAAACCCGTTTTCCATTTTCGGACAAATCTGATTTTTATCGAAAACAAACGGTATTTTGCCATTTTTTTGACAAATCTGACTTTTGTCAAAAAAAACCAGATATTTTGAAATTTTTTAACAAATCTGATTTTTGTCGAAAAAAACCCAATTATTTTGCCATTTTTGACAAATCTGAATTTTTAGGTTTTTTTTTTGCCATTTTTTGGACAAATCTGATTTTTGTCGAAAAAAAACGGTATTTTGCCATTTTTTTGACAAATCTGAATTTTGACGAAAAACCGTCATATTTTGACATTTTTTTGACAAATCTGATTTTTGTTGAAAAAAAACTTTATTTTGACATTTTTGGCAAATCTGAATTTTTACGAAAAAACCGTTGCCATTTTTGGACAAATCTGATTTTTGTCGAAAAAACTGTATTTTGCCATTTTTTTGAAAAATCTGACTTTTGTCGAAAAAACCGTTATTTTGCCATTTTTTGACAATTCTGATTTTTACGTTTTTTTTTTGCCATTTTTTGACAAATCTGATTTTTGTTGAAAGAAACGTTATTTTGACATTTTTTGGCAAATCTGAATTTTTACGAAAAAACCGTTTGCCATTTTTGGACAAATCTGATTTTTGTCGAAAAAAACTGTATTTTGCCATTTTTTAAAAAATCTGACTTTAGTCGAAAAAACCGTTATTTTGCCATTTTTTGACAATTCTGAATTTTTACGTTTTTTTTGCCATTTTTAGACAAATCTGATTTTTGTTGAAAAAAAACGTTATATTGACATTTTTTGGCAAATCTGAATTTTTACGAAAAAACGTTGCGATTTGTTGACAAATCTGAATTTTGACGAAAAAACCGTTATTTTGCCATTTTTTTGACAAACCTGAATTTGTACGTTTTTTTTTGCCATTTTTTGACAAATCTGATTTTTGTTGAAAAAAAAAAAACGTTATTTTGAAATTTTTTAGCAAATCTGAATTTTTACGAAAAAACCGATTGCCATTTTTAGACAAATCTGATTTTTGTTGAAAAACCACTTATTTTGCCATTTTTTGACAAATCTGATTTTTTCGAAAAAAACCGCTATTTTGACATTTTTTGACAAATCTGATTTTTTGTCGAAAAAAACGGTGTTTTGCCATTTTATGACAAATCTGAATTTTGAAGAAAAACCGTTATTTTTGCCATTATTTGACAAATCTGATTTTTGTCAAAAAAAAACCGTTTTTTTTTCCATTTGTTGACAAATCTGAATTATTACGAAAAACCCGTTTTCATTTTTGGACAAATTTGATTTTTATCGAAAACAAAACGGTATTTTGCCATTTTTTGACAAATCTGACTTTTGTCAAAAAAACAGATATTTTGAAATTTTTTAACAAATCTGATTTTTTGTCGAAAAAACCCAATTATTTTGCCATTTTTGACAAATCTGAATTTTTAGGTTTTTTTGCCATTTTTGGACAAATCTGATTTTTGTCGAAAAAAACGGTATATTGCCATTTTTTTGACACATCTGAATTTTGACGAAAAACCGTTATTTATGCCATTTTTTTGACAAATCTGATTTTTGTTGAAAAAAAAACTTTATTTTGACATTTTTGGCAAATCTGAATTTTTACGAAAAAACCGTTGCCATTTTTGGACAAATCTGATTTTTTGTCGAAAAAACTGTATTTTGCCATTTTTTTTAAAAATCTGACTTTTGTCGAAAAAACCGTTATTTTGCCATTTCTTGACAATTCTGTTTTTACGTTTTTTTTGCCATTTATTGACAAATCTGATTTTTGTTGAAGGAAACGTTATTTTGACATTTTTTGGCAAATCTGAATTTTTACGAAAAAACCGTTAGCCATTTTTGGACAAATCTGATTTTTGTCGAAAAAACTGTATTTTGCCATTTTTTTGAAAAATCTGACTTTAGTCGAAAAACCGTTATTTTGCCATTTTTTGACAATTCTGAATTTTTAAACGTTTTTTTTGCCATTTTTAGACAAATCTGATTTTTGTTGAAAAAAAACGTTATATTGACATTTATTGGCAAATCTGAATTTTTACGAAAAAAAGCGTTGGCGATTTGTTGACAAATCTGAATTTTGACGAAAAAACCGTTATTTTGCCATTTTTTGACAAACCTGAATTTGTACGTTTTTTTTTGCCATTTTTTGACAAATCTGATTTTTTGTTGAAAAAAAAAAACGTTATTTTGAAATTTTTAGACAAATCTGAATTTTTACGAAAAAACCGATTGCCATTTTTAGACAAATCTGATTTTTGTTGAAAAACCACTTATTTTGCCATTTTTTAACAAATCTGATTTTTTCGAAAAAAAACCGCTATTTTGACATTTTTTGACAAATCTGATTTTTGTCGAAAAAAACGGTGTTTTGCCATTTTATGACAAATCTGAATTTTGAAGAAAAACCGTTATTTTTGCCATTATTTGACAAATCTGATTTTTTGTCAAAAAAAAACGTTTTTTTCCCATTTGTTGACAAATCTGAATTATTACGAAAAACCCGTTTTCATTTTTGGACAAATCTGATTTTTATCGAAAACAAACGGTATTTTGCCATTTTTTTGACAAATCTGACTTTTGTCAAAAAAACCAGATATTTTGAAATTTTTTAACAAATCTGATTTTTGTCGAAAAAACCCCATTATTTTGCCATTTTTGACAAATCTGAATTTTTAGTTTTTTTTGCCATTTTTTGGACAAATCTGATTTTTGTCGAAAAAAAAACGGTATATTGCCATTTTTTTGACACATCTGAATTTTGACGAAAAACCGTCATTTATGCCATTTTTTTGACAAATCTGATTTTTGTTGAAAAAAAAAACTTTATTTTGACATTTTTTGGCAAATCTGAATTTTTACGAAAAAACCGTTGCCATTTTTGGACAAATCTGATTTTTGTCGAAAAAAACTGTATTTTGCTATTTTTTTTACAAATCTGACTTTTGTCGAAAAAACCGTTATTTTGCCATTTTTTGACAATTCTGATTTTTACGTTTTTTTTTGCCATTTTTTGACAAATCTGATTTTTGTTGAAGAAAACGTTATTTTGACATTTTTTGGCAAATCTGAATTTTTACGAAAAAACCGTTGCCATTTTTGGACAAATCTGATTTTTGTCGAAAAAACTGTATTTTGCCATTTTTTTGAAAAATCTGACTTTAGTCGAAAAAAAACCGTTATTTTGCCATTTTTTGACAAATTCTGAATTTTTACGTTTTTTTGCCATTTTTAGACAAATCTGATTTTTGTTGAAAAAAAAAAATTATATTGACATTTATTGGCAAATCTGAATTTTTACGAAAAAAACCGATTTGCCATTTTTACACAAATCTGATTTTTGTCGAAAAAACCACTTATTTTGCCATTTTTTAACAAACCTGATTTTAGCAAAAAAAAACAACCGTTATTTTGCCATTTTTGACAAATCTGATTTTTTTGTTGAAGGAAACGTTATTTTGACACCTTTTGGCAAATCTGAATTTTTACGAGAAAAACCGTTGCCATTTTTGGACAAATCTGATTTTTGTCGAAAAAAACTGTATTTTGCCATTTTTTTGAAAAATCTGACTTTTGTCGAAAAAAACCGTTATTTTGCCATTTTTTGACAAACCTGAATTTGTACGTTTTTTTTTTTTTTGCCATTTTTTGACAAATCTGATTTTTGTTGAAAAAAAACGTTATTTTGAAATTTTTTAGCAAATCTGAATTTTTACGAAAAAACCGATTTGCCATTTTTGCACAAATCTGATTTTTGTCGAAAAAAAACGGTATTTTGCCATTTTTTGACAAATCTGACTTTTGTCAAAAAAACCAGATATTTTGCAATTTTTTAACAAATCTGATTTTTGTCGAAAAAACCCAATTATTTTGCCATTTTTTGACAAATCTGAATTTTGTGAGTTTTTTTGCCATTTTTGGACAAATCTGATTTTTGTCGAAAAAAAACGGTATTTTGCCATTTTTTTGACAAATCTGAATTTTGACGAAAAACCGTTATTTATGCCATTTTTTTGACAAATCTGATTTTTGTTGAAAAAAAAAAAACTTTTATTTTGACATTTTTGGCAAATCTGAATTTTTACGAAAAAAACCGTTTGCCATTTTTGGACAAATCTGATTTTTGTCGAAAAAAACTGTATTTTGCCATTTTTTTAACAAATCTGACTTTTGTCGAAAAAACCGTTATTTTGCCATTTCTTGACAAATCTGAATTTTTACGTTTTTTTTGCCATTTTTTGACAAATCTGATTTTTGTTGAAGGAAAAACGTTATTTTGACATTTTTTGGCAAATCTGAATTTTTTACGAAAAAAAACCGTTGCCATTTTTGGACAAATCTGATTTTTGTCGAAAAAAACTGTATTTTGCCATTTTTTTGAAAAATCTGACTTTAGTCGAAAAAAACCGTTATTTTGCCATTTTTTGACAATTCTGAATTTTTACGTTTTTTTTTGCCATTTTTAGACAAATCTGATTTTTTGTTGAAAAAAACGTTATTTTGACATTTATTGGACAAATCTGAATTTTTACGAAAAAAAGCGTTTGCCATTTTTTGACAAATCTGAATTTTGACGAAAAAACGTTATTTTGCCATTTTTTGACAAACCTGAATTTGTATTTGGTTTTTGCCATTTTTTGACAAATCTGATTTTTTGTTGAAAAAAAAAAACGTTATTTTGAAATTTTTTGGCAAATCTGAATTTTTACGAAAAAACCGTTATTGCCATTTTTAGACAAATCTGATTTTTGTTGAAAAACCACTTATTTTGCCATTTTTTGACAAATCTGATTTTTTACGAAAAAAAAAACCGTTATTTTGACATTTTTTGACAAATCTGATTTTTGTCGAAAAAACCGGTGTTTTGCCATTTTATGACAAATCTGAATTTTGAAGAAAAACCGTTATTTTTGCCATTATTTGACAAATCTGATTTTTGTCAAAAAAAACCGTTTTTTTTCCATTTGTTGACAAATCTGAATTATTACGAAAAACCCGTTTTCATTTTTGGACAAATCTGATTTTTATCGAAAAAAAACGGTATTTTGCCATTTTTTTGACAAATCTGACTTTTGTCAAAAAAACAGATATTTTGAAATTTTTTAACAAATCTGATTTTTGTCGAAAAAACCCAATTATTTTGCCATTTTTTGACAAATCTGAATTTTTAGGTTTTTTTTTTTGCCATTTTTGGACAAATCTGATTTTTGTCGAAAAAAAAACGGTATTTTGCCATTTTTTTGACACATCTGAATTTTGACGAAAAACCGTCATTTATGCCATTTTTTTGACAAATCTGATTTTTGTTGAAAAAAAAACTTTATTTTGACATTTTTTGGCAAATCTGAATTTTTACGAAAAAACCGTTTGCCATTTTTGGACAAATCTGATTTTTGTCGAAAAAACTGTATTTTGCTATTTTTTTTAAAAATCTGACTTTTGTCGAAAAAACCGTTATTTTGCCATTTTTTGACAATTCTGAATTTTTTACGTTTTTTTTTGCCATTTTTTGACAAATCTGATTTTTGTTGAAGGAAACGTTATTTTGACACTTTTTGGCAAATCTGAATTTTTACGAGAAAAACCGTTGCCATTTTTGGACAAATCTGATTTTTGTCGAAAAAAACTGTATTTTGCCATTTTTTGAAAAATCTGACTTTAGTCGAAAAAAACCGTTATTTTGCCATTTTTTGACAATTCTGAATTTTTACGTTTTTTTTTTGCCATTTTTAGACAAATCTGATTTTTGTTGAAAAAAAAAACGTTATATTGACATTTATTGGCAAATCTGAATTTTTACGAAAAAACCGATTGCCATTTTTACACAAATCTGATTTTTGTCGAAAAACCACTTATTTTGCCATTTTTTAACAAACCTGATTTTAAAAAAAAAAAAACACCGTTATTTTGCCATTTTTGGACAAATCTGATTTTTGTTGAAGGAAACGTTATTTTGACACTTTTTGGCAAATCTGAATTTTTACGAAAAAACCGTTGCCATTTTTGGACAAATCTGATTTTTGTCGAAAAAAACTGTATTTTGCCATTTTTTTGAAAAATCTGACTTTAGTCGAAAAAAACCGTTATTTTGCCATTTTTTGACAAACCTGAATTTGTACGTTTTTTTTTTTTGCCATTTTTTGACAAATCTGATTTTTGTTGAAAAAAAAACGTTATTTTGAAATTTTTTAGCAAATCTGAATTTTTACGAAAAAACCGATTGCCATTTTTACACAAATCTGATTTTTGTCGAAAAACCACTTATTTTGCCATTTTTTAACAAACCTGATTTAAAAAAAAAAAAACAACCGTTATTTTGCCATTTTTGGACAAATCTGATTTTTGTCCAAAAAAATCCGTTATTTTGCCATTTGTTGACAAATCTGAATTTTTACGAAAAACCCGTTTGCCATTTTTGGACAAATCTGATTTTTGTCGAAAAAAACGGTATTTTGCCATTTTTTGGCAAATCTGAATTTATACGTTTTTTTTGCCATTTTTTGACAAATCTGATTTTTATTGAAAAAAAAACGTTATTTTGAAATTTTTTAGCAAATCTGAATTTTTACGAAAAAAACCGATATCCATTTTTAGACAAATCTGATTTTTGTTGAAAAACCACTTATTTTGCCATTTTTTAACAAATCTGATTTTATCGAAAAAAACCGTTATTTTGCCATTTTTTGACAAATCTGAATTTTTACGTTTTTTTTTTGCCATTTTTTGACAAATCTGATTTTTGTTGAAAATAAACGTTATTTCCATTTGTTGACAAATCTGAATTATTACGAAAAACCCGTTTGCCATTTTTGGACAAATCTGATTTTTGTCGAAAAAACCGAGTTATTTTGCCATTTTTTGATAAATCCGAATTTTAAGTTTTTTTTTTGCCATTTTTGGACAAATCTGATTTTTGTTGAACAAAAACGATATTTTGACATTTTTTGGCAAATCTGAATTTTTACGAAAAAACCGTTTGTCATTTTTGGGAAAATCTGATTTTTCGAAAAAAAACCGGCATTTTGCCATTTTATGACAAATCTGAATTTTGACGAAAAACCGTTATTTTTGTCCTTTTTTTGAGATATCTGACTTTTTGTCCAAAAAAACCGTTATTTTGCCATTTTTTGACAAATCTGAATTTTTTAGGTTTTTTTTTGCCATTTTTTGACAAATCTGATTTTTGTTGAAAAAAACGTTATTTTGACATTTTTTTGGCAAATCTGAATTTTTACGAAAAAACCGTTTGTCATTTTTGGGAAAATCTGATGTTTGTCGAAAAAAACCGGCATTTTCCATTTTATTATTATTAAAATTATTTTTGCCATTATTTGACAAATCATATTTTTGTCAAAAAAAAACCGTTATTTTGACATTTGTTGACAAATCTGAATTATTACGAAAAACCCGTTTTCCATTTTTGGACAAATCTGATTTTTTATCGAAAAAAACGGTATTTTGCAATTTTTTTGACAAATCTGACTTTTGTCAAAAAAAAAACAGATATTTTGCCATTTTTTAACAAATCTGATTTTTGTCGAAAAAACCCAATTATTTTGCCATTTTTTGACAAATCTGAATTTTTAGGTTTTTTTTTGCCATTTTTGGACAAATCTGATTTTTGTCGAAAAAAAAACGGTATTTTGCCATTTTTTTGACACATCTGAATTTTGACGAAAAACCCGTTTGCCACTTTTGGGAAAATCTGATTTTTGTCGAAAAAAACCGGCATTTTGCCATTTTATGACAAATCTGAATTTTGAAGAAAAACCGTTATTTTTGCCATTATTTGACAAATCATATTTTTGTCAAAAAAAAACCGTTATTTTTCCATTTGTTGACAAATCTAAATTATTACGAAAAACCCGTTTTCCATTTTTGGACAAATCTGATTTTTATCGAAAAAAAAACGGTATTTTGCCATTTTTTTGACAAATCTGACTTTTGTCAAAAAAAAAACAGATATTTGCCATTATTTAACAAATCTGATTTTTGTCGAAAAAACCCAATTATTTTGCCATTTTTTGACAAATCTGAATTTTTAAGTTTTTTTTGCCATTTTTTGGACAAATCTGATTTTTGTCGAAAAAAAAACCGGTATTTTGCCATTTTATGACAAATCTGAATTTTGACGAAAAACCGTTATTTTAGCCATTTTTTGACAAATCTGATTTTTGTCGAAAAAAAATCCGTTATTTTGCCATTTTTTGACAAATCATATTTTTTGTCAAAAAAACCGATATTTTCCATTTGTTGACAAATCTGAATTTTTACGAAAAACCCGTTTGCCATTTTTTGGACAAATCTGATTTTTGTCGAAAAAAACGGTATTTTGCAATTGTTTTGACAAATCTGACTTTTTGTCGAAAAAAACCGTTATTTACCCATTTTTTGACAAATCTGAATTTCTACGAAACTTTTTTGCCATATTTTGACAAATCTGATTTTTGTCGAAAAAAAACGTTATTTTGACATTTTTTGACAAATCTGAATTTTTCAAAAACGGTTTTTTTGGCCATTTTTTGACAAATCTGATTTTTTTTGAAAAAAAAAAACGTGATTTTGACATTTTTTGGCAAATCTGAATTTTATCGAAAAAACCGTTTGCCATTTTTAGACAAATCTGATTTTTGTTGAAAAAAAAACGTTATTTTGAAATTTTTTGACAAATCTGAATTTTTACGAAAAAACCGTTTGCCATTTTTGGACAAATCTGATTTTTGTCGAAAAAAACCGAGTTATTTTGCCATTTTTTGACAAATCTGAACTTTTTTTTTTGAAAAAACGTTTTTTTTGCCATTTTTGGACAAATCTGATTTTTGTCGAAAAAAAACGGTATTTTGCCATTTTATGACAAGTCTGAATTTTGACGAAAAACCGTTATTTTTAGCCATTTTTTGACAAATCTGATTTTTGTCGAAAAAAAACTTTATTTTGACATTTTTGGACAAATCTGAATTTTTACGAAAAAACACGTTGCCATTTTTGGACAAATCTGATTTTTTGTCGAAAAAAACTGTATTTTGCCATTTTTTGACAAATCTGACTTTTGTCAAAAAAACCAGATATTTTGCCATTTTTTGACAAATCTGATTTTTGTCGAAAAAAACCAATTATTTTGCCATTTTTTGACAAATCTGAATTTTTAGGTTTTTTTTTTTTGCCATTTTTGGACAAATCTGATTTTTGTCGAAAAAAAAAACGGTATTTTGCCATTTTTTTGACAAATCTGAATTTTGACGAAAAACCGTCATTTTTGCCATTTTTTGACAAATCTGATTTTTGTTGAAAAAAAAAACGTTATTTTGACATTTTTTGACAAATCTGAATTTTTACGAAAAACCCGTTTTTGCCATTTTTGGACAAATCTGATTTTTGTCGAAAAAAAACTGTATTTTGCCATTTTTTTTAAAAATCTGACTTTTGTCGAAAAAACCGTTATTTTGCCATTTTTTGACAAATCTGATTTTTTCGAAAAACCTTTTTTGCCATTTTTTGACAAATCTGATTTTTGTTGAAAGAAAACGTTATTTTGCCATTTTTTGACAAATCTGAATTTTTACGAAAAAACCGTTGCCATTTTTGGACAAATCTGATTTTTGTCGAAAAAAACTGTATTTTGTCATTTTTTTGAAAAATCTGATTTTTGTCGAAAAAAACCGTTATTTTGCCATTTTTTGACAAATCTGAATTTTTACGTTTTTTTTTTCCATTTTTGACAAATCTGATTTTTGTTGAAAAAAACGTTATTTTGACATTTTTTGGCAAATCTGAATTTTACGAAAAAACGTTTGCCATTTGTTGGACAAATCTGATTTTTGTCGAAAAAAACCGTTATTTTGCCATTTTTTGACAAATCTGAATTTTGTAAAAACGTTTTTTTTTGCCATTTTTTGACAAATCTGATTTTTGTCGAAAAAAAAAACGTTATTTTGACATTTTTTGACAAATCTGAATTTTTACGAAAAAACCGATTTTGCCATTTTTAGACAAATCTGATTTTTGTCGAAAAAACACTTATTTTGCCATTTTTTGACAAATCTGATTTTTTAGAAAAAAAACCGTTATTTTGCCATTTTTTGACAAATCTGATTTTTGTCGAAAACAAACGGTATTTTGCCATTTTTTTGACAAATCTGACTTTTGTCAAAAAAAACCGTTATTTTGCCATTTTTTGACAAATCTGATTTTTTGTCGAAAAAAAACCCAATTATTTTGCCATTTTTTGACAAATCTGAATTTTTAAAAGTTTTTTTTTGCCATTTTTTGGACAAATCTGATTTTTGTCGAAAAAAACCGGTATTTTGCCATTTTTTGACAAATCTGAATTTTGACGAAAAACCGTTATTTTTGCCATTTTTTGACAAATCTGATTTTTGTTGAAAAAAAAAACGTTATTTTGACATTTTTGGCAAATCTGAATTTTTACGAAAAAACCGTTTGCCATTTTTGGACAAATCTGATTTTTGTCGAAAAAACTGTATTTTGCCATTTTTTTGACAAATCTGACTTTTGTCAAAAAAAACCGTTATTTTGCCATTTTTTGACAAATCTGATTTTTTGTCGAAAAAACCGTTATTTTGCCATTTTTTGACAAATCTGATTTTTGTCGAAAAAAACCGTTATTTTGCCATTTTTTGACAAATCTGAATTTTTAAACGAAAATTTTTTTGCCATTTTTTGACAAATCTGATTTTTTGTCGAAAAAAAACCGTTATTTTGACATTTTTTGACAAATCTGATTTTTGTCGAAAAAAAACGGTATTTTGCCATTTTTTGACAAATCTGACTTTTGTCAAAAAAAAAACCAGATATTTTGCCATTTTTTAACAAATCTGATTTTTGTCGAAAAAACCCAATTATTTTGCCATTTTTTGACAAATCTGAATTTTTAGGAAAAACGTTTTTGCCATTTTTGGACAAATCTGATTTTTGTCGAAAAAAAACGGTATTTTGCCATTTTTTGACAAATCTGAATTTTGACGAAAAACCGTTATTTTTGCCATTTTTTTGACAAATCTGATTTTTGTTGAAAAAAAAAACGTTATTTTGCCATTTTTTTGACAAATCTGAATTTTTACGAAAAAAACCGTTTTGCCATTTTTTGACAAATCTGATTTTTGTCGAAAAAAACGGTATTTTGCCATTTTTTTGACAAATCTGAATTTTGTCAAAAAAATTATTTTTTTGCCATTTTTTGACAAATCTGATTTTTGTCGAAAAAACCCGTTATTTTGCCATTTTTTGACAAATCTGAATTTTTACGAAAAACCGTTTTTGCCATTTTTGGACAAAATCTGATTTTTGTCGAAAAAAAACGGGTATTTTGCCATTTTTTTGACAAATCTGATTTTTGTCGAAAAAAAACCGTTATTTTGCCATTTTTTGACAAATCTGATTTTTGTCGAAAAAAAACCGTTATTTTGCCATTTTTTGACAAATCTGAATTTTTGACGAAAAAACCCGTTTTTTTGCCATTTTTGGACAAATCTGATTTTTGTCGAAAAAAAACGGTATTTTGCCATTTTTTGACAAATCTGAATTTTTACGTTATTTTATTTTGCCATTTTTTGACAAATCTGATTTTTGTCGAAAAAAAACGTTATTTTGCCATTTTTTGACAAATCTGAATTTTTACGAAAAAAACCGTTTGCCATTTTTGGACAAATCTGATTTTTGTCGAAAAAAACCGGTATTTTGCCATTTTTTGACAAATCTGATTTTATGTCGAAAAAAACCGTTATTTTGCCATTTTTTGACAAATCTGAATTTTTACGTTTTTTTTCCATTTTTTGACAAATCTGATTTTTGTCGAAAAAAAACCGTTATTTTGACATTTTTTGACAAATCTGAATTTTTACGAAAAACCCGTTTGCCATTTTTTGGACAAATCTGATTTTTGTCGAAAAAAACGGTTATTTTGCCATTTTTTGACAAATCTGAATTTTAAAGTTTTTTTTTTGCCATTTTTGGACAAATCTGATTTTTGTCGAAAAAAAACGATTATTTTGCCATTTTTTGACAAATCTGAATTTTTACGAAAAAACCGTTTTGCCATTTTTGGACAAATCTGATTTTTGTCGAAAAAAAACCGTTATTTTGCCATTTTTTGACAAATCTGAATTTTTTCGAAAAAAACCGTTATTTTGCCATTTTTTGACAAATCTGATTTTTGTCGAAAAAAAACGTTATTTTGCCATTTTTTGACAAATCTGAATTTTTACGAAAAAAACCGTTTTTTTTGCCATTTTTTGGACAAATCTGATTTTTGTCGAAAAAAAACGGTATTTTGCCATTTTTTTGACAAATCTGACTTTTGTCAAAAAAACCCGATTTTTGCCATTTTTTGACAAATCTGATTTTTGTCGAAAAAAAACGGTTATTTTGCCATTTTTTGACAAATCTGAATTTTGTGAAAAAAACCGTTTTTTTGCCATTTTTGGACAAATCTGATTTTTGTCGAAAAAAAAAACGATTATTTTGCCATTTTTTGACAAATCTGAATTTTGACGAAAAACCCGTTTTTTGCCATTTTTGGACAAATCTGATTTTTGTCGAAAAAAAAACCGGCAATTTGCCATTTTATGACAAATCTGAATTTTGAAGAAAAACCGTTATTTTTGCCATTTTATATTTGACAAATCATATTTTTGTCAAAAAAAAAACCGTTATTTTGCCATTTGTTGACAAATCTGAATTTTTACGAAAAACCCGTTTTCCATTTTTGGACAAATCTGATTTTTATCGAAAAAAAACGGTATTTTGCCATTTTTTTGACAAATCTGACTTTTGTCAAAAAAACACCATTACAACTGATATTTTTTTGCCATTTTTTGACAAATCTGATTTTTGTCGAAAAAAAACCGAATTATTTTGCCATTTTTTGACAAATCTGAATTTTTAGGTTTTTTTGCCATTTTTGGACAAATCTGATTTTTGTCGAAAAAAAAAACAATATTTTGCCATTTTTTTGACAAATCTGAATTTTGACGAAAAACCCGTTTTTTGCCATTTTTTGACATTCTGGAAAAATTTTCTGATTTTTGTCGAAAAAAAACCGGCAATTTGCCATTTTATGACAAATCTGAATTTTGAAGAAAAACCGTTATTTTTGCCATTATTTGACAAATCATATTTTTGTCAAAAAAAAACCGTTATTTTTCCATTTGTTGACAAATCTGAATTATTACGAAAAACCCGTTTTCCATTTTTGGACAAATCTGATTTTTATCGAAAAAAACGGTATTTTGCCATTTTTTTGACAAATCTGACTTTTGTCAAAAAAAAAAATAAAACAGATATTTGCCATTATTTAACAAATCTGATTTTTGTCGAAAAAACCCAATTATTTTGCCATTTTTTGACAAATCTGAATTTTTTTTTTTTTGCCATTTTTGGACAAATCTGATTTTTGTCGAAAAAAAAACGGTATTTTGCCATTTTATGACAAATCTGAATTTTGACGAAAAACCGTTATTTTAGCCATTTTTTGACAAATCTGATTTTTGTCGAAAAAAAAACCGTTATTTTGCCATTTGTTGACAAATCTGAATTTTTACAAAAAAACCCGTTTGCCATTTTTGGACAAATCTGATTTTTTGTCGAAAAAAACGGTATTTTGCCATTGTTTTGACAAATCTGACTTTTGTCGAAAAAAACCGTTATTTACCCATTTTTTGACAAATCTGAATTTTGTGAAAAAACGTTTTTTTTGCCATTTTTTGACAAATCTGATTTTTGATAAAAAACCGTTTTTTTGCCATTTTTTGACAAATCTGATTTTTGTCGAAAAAAAAACGTTATTTTGCCATTTTTTGGACAAATCTGAATTTTTGGCAAAAAACCCGTTATTTTTTGCCATTTTTTGACAAATCTGATTTTTGTCGAAAAAAAACCGGCATTTTGCCATTTTATGACAAATCTGAATTTTGAAGAAAAACCGTTATTTTTGCCATTTTTTGACAAATCATATTTTTGTCAAAAAAAAACGTTATTTTTCCATTTTGTTGACAAATCTGAATTATTACGAAAACCCGTTTTCCATTTTTGGACAAATCTGATTTTTATTGAAAAAAAAACGGTATTTTGCCATTTTTTTGACAAATCTGACTTTTGTCAAAAAAAACAGATATTTTGCCATTTTTTAACAAATCTGATTTTTGTCGAAAAAACCCAATTATTTTGCCATTTTTTGACAAATCTGAATTTTTAGGGTTTTTTTTTGCCATTTTTGGACAAATCTGATTTTTGTCGAAAAAAAAAACGATATTTTGGCATTTTTTTGACACATCTGAATTTTGACGAAAAACCCGTTTGCCATTTTTGGGAAAATCTGATTTTTGTCGAAAAAAACCGGCATTTTGCCATTTTATGACAAATCTGAATTTTGAAGAAAAACCGTTATTTTTGCCATTTTTTGACAAATCTGATTTTTGTTGAAAAAAACCGTTATTTTTCCATTTTTTGACAAATCTGAATTTTTATCGAAAAAAAACCGTTATTTTGCCATTTTTTGACAAATCTGATTTTTTATCGAAAAAAACCGTATTTTGCCATTTTTTTGACAAATCTGATTTTTTTTGAAAAAAAACGGTATTTTGCCATTTTTTAACAAATCTGATTTTTGTCGAAAAAACCCATTATTTTGCCATTTTTTGACAAATCTGAATTTTGTACGAAAAACCGTTTTTTTTGCCATTTTTTGGACAAATCTGATTTTTGTCGAAAAAAAACCGTTATTTTGCCATTTTTTGACAAATCTGAATTTTCGAAAAAAAACTGTTATTTTTGCCATTTTTTGACAAATCTGATTTTTGTCGAAAAAAAACCGTTATTTTGCCATTTTTTGACAAATCTGAATTTTTACGAAAAACCGTTATTTTTGCCATTTTTTGACAAATCTGATTTTTGTCGAAAAAAAACGTTATTTTGCCATTTTTTGACAAATCTGAATTTTTAGGAAAAAACCGTTTTTTGCCATTTTTGGACAAATCTGATTTTTATCGAAAAAAACGGTATTTTGCCATTTTTTGACAAATCTGACTTTTTGTCAAAAAAAACCGATATTTTGCCATTTTTTAACAAATCTGATTTTTGTCGAAAAAAAAACCAATTATTTTGCCATTTTTTGACAAATCTGAATTTTTAGGTTTTTTTTTGCCATTTTTGGACAAATCTGATTTTTGTCGAAAAAAAACGGTATTTTGCCATTTTATGACAAATCTGAATTTTGACGAAAAACCGTTATTTTTGCCATTTTTTGACAAATCTGATTTTTGTCGAAAAAAAACCGTTATTTTGCCATTTTTTGACAAATCTGAATTTTTACGAAAAAAAACCGTTATTTTGCCATTTTTTGACAAATCTGAATTTTTGTAAACGTTTTTATTTTGCCATTTTTTTGACAAATCTGATTTTTTGTCGAAAAAAAAACGTTATTTTGCCATTTTTTGACAAATCTGAATTTTTACGAAAAACTTATTTTTTTGCCATTTTTTGACAAATCTGAATTTTTTTGAAAAAAAAAAACGTTATTTTGCCATTTTTTTGACAAATCTGAATTTTTGACGAAAAAACCGTTTGCCATTTTTGGACAAATCTGATTTTTGTCGAAAAAAAACCGGTATTTTGCCATTTTTTATGACAAATCTGAATTTTGACGAAAAAAAACCGTTATTTTGCCATTTTTTGACAAATCTGAATTTTTGACGTTTTTTTTTTGGCATTTTTTGACAAATCTGATTTTTGTCGAAAAAAAAACGTTATTTTGCCATTTTTTGACAAATCTGAATTTTTACGAAAAAACCGTTTGCCATTTTTGGACAAATCTGATTTTTGTCGAAAAAAAACGGTATTTTGCCATTTTTTTGACAAATCTGACTTTTTGCTCGAAAAAAAAAAAACCGTTATTTGCCATTTTTTTAGGCAAATCTGATTTTTGTCGAAAAAAACCGGTATTTTGCCATTTTTTGACAAATCTGATTTTTGTCGAAAAAACCGTTATTTTTCCATTTTTTGAAAAATCTGACTTTTTGTCGAAAAAAAACCGGTATTTTGCCATTTTTGACAAATCTGAATTTTTAAGAAAAACGTTTTTTTTGCCATTTTTTGACAAATCTGATTTTTTTTTCAAAAAAAACGTTATTTTGCCATTTTTTAACAAATCTGATTTTTGTTGACAAACATTTTTACGAAAAAAAAACGTTATTTTGAAATTTTTTAGCAAATCTGAATTTTTATCGAAAAAACCGTATTTTGCCATTTTTTGACAAATCTGATTTTTGTCAAAAAAAACCAGTTATTTTGCCATTTTTTAACAAATCTGATTTTTTCGAAAAAACCAATATTTTGCCATTTTTTGACAAATCTGTTATTTTTTTTGCCATTTTTTGAAAAATCTGATTTTTGTCGAAAAAAAACCGTTATTTTGCCATTTTTTGACAAATCTGAATTTTGAAGTTTTTTTTTTGCCATTTTTTGACAAATCTGATTTTTGTCAAAAAAAAACCGTTATTTTGCCATTTGTTGACAAATCTGAATTTTTACGAAAAAACCGTTTTCCATTTTTGGACAAATCTGATTTTTTGTCGAAAAAAAACGGTATTTTGCCATTTTTTTTGACAAATCTGACTTTTGTCAAAAAAAAAGATATTTGCCATTTTTTAACAAATCTGATTTTTGTCGAAAAAACCCAATTATTTTGCCATTTTTTGACAAATCTGAATTTTTGTTTTTTTTTGCCATTTTTGGACAAATCTGATTTTTTTGTAAATTTGTCAAAAAAACGGTATTTTGCCATTTTTTTGACACATCTGAATTTTGACGAAAAACCCGTTTGCCATTTTTGGGAAAATCTGATTTTTGTCGAAAAAAAACCGGCATTTTGCCATTTTATGACAAATCTGAATTTTGAAGAAAAACCGTTATTTTTGCCATTATTTGACAAATCATATTTTTGTCAAAAAAAACCGTTATTATTCCATTTGTTGACAAATCTGAATTATTACGAAAAACCCGTTTTTCCATTTTTGGACAAATCTGATTTTTATCGAAAAAAACGGTATTTTGCCATTTTTTTTGACAAATCTGACTTTTGTCAAAAAAAAACAGATATTTTGCCATTTTTTAACAAATCTGATTTTTGTCGAAAAAAACCCAATTATTTTGCCATTTTTTGACAAATCTGAATTTTTAGGTTTTTTTTGCCATTTTTGGACAAATCTGATTTTTGTCGAAAAAAAACGTATTTTGCATTTTTTGACACATCTGAATTTTGACGAAAAACCCGTTTGCCATTTTTGGGAAAATCTGATTTTTGTCGAAAAAAAACCGGCAATTTGCCATTTTATGACAAATCTGAATTTTGAAGAAAAACTGTTATTTTTGCCATTATTTGACAAATCATATTTTTGTCAAAAAAAACCGTTATTTTTCCATTTGTTGACAAATCTGAATTATTACGAAAAACCCGTTTTCCATTTTTGGACAAATCTGATTTTTATCGAAAAAAACGGTATTTTGCCATTTTTTTGACAAATCTGACTTTTGTCAAAAAAAAACAGATATTTGCCATTATTTAACAAATCTGATTTTTGTCGAAAAAACCCAATTATTTTGCCATTTTTTGACAAATCTGAATTTTTATTTTTTTTTGCCATTTTTGGATCAAATCTGATTTTTGTCGAAAAAAAACGGTATTTTGCCATTTTATGACAAATCTGAATTTTGAAGAAAAACCGTTATTTTAGCCATTTTTTGACAAATCTGATTTTTGTCGAAAAAAAACCGTTATTTTGCCATTTGTTGACTAATCTGAATTTTTACAAAAAAACCCGTTTGCCATTTTTGGACAAATCTGATTTTTGTCGAAAAAAACGGTATTTTGCCATTGTTTTGACCAATCTGACTTTTGTCGAAAAATCCGTTATTTACCCATTTTTTGACAAATCTGAATTTCTACGTTTTCTTTTGCCATTTTTTGACAAATCTGATTTTTGTTGAAAAAAAAAACCGTTATTTTGCCATTCTTGGACAAATCTGATTTTTGTCGAAAAAAAAAACGGTATTTTGGCATTTTTTGACAAATCTGAATTTTGGCGAAAAACCGTTATTTTTTGCCATTTTTTGACAAATCTGATTTTTGTCGAAAAAAAACCGGCAATTTGCCATTTTATGACAAATCTGAATTTTGAAGAAAAACCGTTATTTTTGCCATTATTTGACAAATCATATTTTTGTCAAAAAAAAACCGTTATTTTTCCATTTGTTGACAAATCTGAATTATTACGAAAAACCCGTTTTCCATTTTTGGACAAATCTGATTTTTATTGAAAAAAAACGGTATTTTGCCATTTTTTTTGACAAATCTGACTTTTGTCAAAAAAAAAACAGATATTTGCCATTTTTTAACAAATCTGATTTTTGTCGAAAAAAACCCAATTATTTTGCCATTTTTTGACAAATCTGAATTTTTAGGTTTTTTTTGCCATTTTTGGGCAAATCTGATTTTTGTCGAAAAAAAAAACAATATTTTGGCATTTTTTTGACACATCTGAATTTTGACGAAAAACCCGTTTGCCATTTTTGGGAAAATCTGATTTTTGTCGAAAAAAAACCGGCAATTTGCCATTTTATGACAAATCTGAATTTTGAAGAAAAACTGTTATTTTTGCCATTATTTGACAAATCATATTTTTGTTGGAAAACCCGTTTTCCATTTTTTGGACAAATCTGATTTTTATCGAAAAAAAAACAGTATTTTCCCATTTGTTGACAAATCTGAATTATTACCAAAAACCCGTTTTCCATTTTTGGACAAATCTGATTTTTATTGAAAAAAAACGGTATTTTGCCATTTTTTTTGACAAATCTGACTTTTGTCAAAAAAACAGATATTTGCCATTATTTAACAAATCTGATTTTTGTCGAAAAAACCCAATTATTTTGCCATTTTTTGACAAATCTGAATTTTTATGTTTTTTTTGCCATTTTTGGAAAAATCTGATTTTTGTCGAAAAAAAAACGGCAATTTGCCATTTTATGACAAATCTGAATTTTGAAGAAAAACTGTTATTTTTGCCATTATTTGACAAATCATATTTTTGTCAAAAAAAACCGTTATTTTTCCATTTGTTGACAAATCTGAATTATTACGAAAAACCCGTTTTCCATTTTTGGACAAATCTGATTTTTATCGAAAAAAAACGGTATTTTGCCATTTTTTTGACAAATCTGACTTTTGTCAAAAAAAAATATTTGCCATTATTTAACAAATATTTGCCATTTTTTAACAAATCTGATTTTTGTCGAAAAAAACCCAATTATTTTGCCATTTTTTGACAAATCTGAATTTTTTTTTTTTTTGCCATTTTTGGACAAATCTGATTTTTGTCGAAAAAAAAACGGTATTTTGCCATTTTATGACAAATCTGAATTTTGACGAAAAACCGTTATTTTAGCCATTTTTTGACAAATCTGATTTTTGTCGAAAAAAACCGTTATTTTGCCATTTGTTGACAAATCTGAATTTTTACAAAAAACCCGTTTGCCATTTTTGGACAAATCTGATTTTTGTCGAAAAAAAACGGTATTTTGCCATTGTTTTTGACAAATCTGACTTTTGTCGAAAAAAACCGTTATTTACCCATTTTTTGACAAATCTGAATTTTTACGTTTTCTTTTGCCATTTTTTGACAAATCTGATTTTTGTTGAAAAAAACAAGTTATTTTGCCATTTTTTGGACAAATCTGAATTTTTAAACTTTTTTTTTTTTGCCATTTTTTGACAAATCTGATTTTTGTCGAAAAAAAAAACGTTATTTTGACATTTTTTGACAAATCTGAATTTTTACGAAAAAACGATTTGCCATTTTTAGACAAATCTGATTTTTGTCGAAAAAAACCGTTATTTTGCCATTTTTTGACAAATCTGATTTTTTTGACAAAAAAAACTGTTATTTTTCCATTATTTGACAAATCTGAATTTTTTCGAAAAACCCGTTTTTGCCATTTTTTGACAAATCTGATTTTTATTGAAAAAAAACGTTATTTTGCCATTTTTTGACAAATCTGAATTTTTACGAAAAACCCGTTTTGCCATTTTTGGACAAATCTGATTTTTGTCGAAAAAAACCGGTATTTTGCCATTTTTTTGACAAATCTGAATTTTTTGTCAAAAAAAACATTACAAATCTGAATTTTTTTTGCCATTTTTGGACAAATCTGATTTTTGTCGAAAAAAAAACGTATTTTGCCATTTTTTTGACAAATCTGAATTTTTACGAAAAACCGTTTGCCATTTTTGGAAAAATCTGATTTTTTGTCGAAAAAAAACCGCATTTTGCCATTTTATGACAAATCTGAATTTTGAAGAAAAACCGTTATTTTTGCCATTTTTTGACAAATCTGATTTTTGTCGAAAAAAACCGTTATTTTGCCATTTTTTGACAAATCTGATTTTTATTGAAAAAAAACGGTATTTTTTGCCATTTTTTTTGACAAATCTGACTTTTTTTGTAAAAAAACAGATATTTTGCCATTTTTTAACAAATCTGATTTTTGTCGAAAAAACCCAATTATTTTGCCATTTTTTGACAAATCTGAATTTTTAAAAATTTGCTATTTTTGGGAAAAATCTGATTTTTGTCGAAAAAAAACCGGCAATTTGCCATTTTATGACAAATCTGAATTTTGAAGAAAAACCGTTATTTTTGCCATTATTTGACAAATCATATTTTTGTCAAAAAAAAACCGTTATTTTTCCATTTGTTGACAAATCTGAATTATTACGAAAAACCCGTTTTCCATTTTTGGACAAATCTGATTTTTATCGAAAAAAAACGGTATTTTGCCATTTTTTTGACAAATCTGACTTTTGTCAAAAAAAAACAGATATTTGCCATTTTTTAACAAATCTGATTTTTTGTCGAAAAAAACCAATTATTTTGCCATTTTTTGACAAATCTGAATTTTTATTTTTTTTTTGCCATTTTTGGACAAATCTGATTTTTTGTCGAAAAAAAATATTTTGCCATTTTTTGACAAATCTGAATTTTGACGAAAAACCCGTTTTTTTGCCATTTTTGGAAAAATCTGATTTTTGTCGAAAAAAAACCGGCAATTTGCCATTTTATGACAAATCTGAATTTTGAAGAAAAACTGTTATTTTTGCCATTATTTGACAAATCATATTTTTGTCAAAAAAAAACCGTTATTTTTCCATTTGTTGACAAATCTGAATTATTACGAAAAACCCGTTTTCCATTTTTGGACAAATCTGATTTTTATCGAAAAAAAACGGTATTTTGCCATTTTTTTGACAAATCTGACTTTTGTCAAAAAAAAGATATTTGCCATTATTTAACAAATCTGATTTTTGTCGAAAAAACCCAATTATTTTGCCATTTTTTGACAAATCTGAATTTTTATGTTTTTTTTTTGCCATTTTTGGACAAATCTGATTTTTGTCGAAAAAAAACGGTATTTTGCCATTTTATGACAAATCTGAATTTTGACGAAAAACCGTTATTTTAGCCATTTTTTGACAAATCTGATTTTTGTCAAAAAAAATCCGTTATTTTGCCATTTGTTGACTAATCTGAATTTTTACAAAAAAACCCGTTTGCCATTTTTGGACAAATCTGATTTTTGTCGAAAAAAACGGTATTTTGCCATTGTTTTGACCAATCTGACTTTTGTCGAAAAATCCGTTATTTACCCATTTTTTGACAAATCTGAATTTCTACGTTTTCTTTTGCCATTTTTTGACAAATCTGATTTTTGTTGAAAAAAAAAACGTTATTTTGCCATTTTTTGACAAATCTGATTTTTTTTAAAAAAAAAACGGTATTTTGGCATTTTATGACAAATCTGAATTTTGGCGAAAAACCGTTATTTTTTGCCATTTTTTGACAAATCTGATTTTTGTCGAAAAAAAACCGGCATTTTGCCATTTTATGACAAATCTGAATTTTGAAGAAAAACCGTTATTTTTGCCATTATTTGACAAATCATATTTTTGTCAAAAAAAACCGTTATTTTTCCATTTGTTGACAAATCTGAATTATTACGAAAAACCCGTTTTCCATTTTTGGACAAATCTGATTTTTATTGAAAAAAAACGGTATTTTGCCATTTTTTTTGACAAATCTGACTTTTGTCAAAAAAAACAGATATTTGCCATTTTTTAACAAATCTGATTTTTGTCGAAAAAACCCAATTATTTTGCCATTTTTTGACAAATCTGAATTTTTAGGTTTTTTTTGCCATTTTTGGACAAATCTGATTTTTGTCGAAAAAAAAACAATATTTTGGCATTTTTTTGACACATCTGAATTTTGACGAAAAACCCGTTTGCCATTTTTGGGAAAATCTGATTTTTGTCGAAAAAAAAACCGGCAATTTGCCATTTTATGACAAATCTGAATTTTGAAGAAAAACCTGTTATTTTTGCCATTATTTGACAAATCATATTTTTGGGAAAACCCGGTTTTCCATTTTTGGACAAATCTGATTTTTATCAAAAAAAAACAGTATTTTCCCATTTGTTGACAAATCTGAATTATTACCAAAAACCCGTTTTCCATTTTTGGACAAATCTGATTTTTATTGAAAAAAAAAACGGTATTTTGCCATTTTTTTTGACAAATCTGACTTTTGTCAAAAAAAACAGATATTTGCCATTATTTAACAAAT
>JAEIFK010000047.1:0-10611 GCA_018901825.1 Drosophila funebris | reverse complement strand
TTGCATATAAATCAAATTAATAACAAATTTTTAAGCCAAAATAAAACTTTTAAATTTATATATTTTTCTTAAACCTAAAAAATTTTATAAATAATTTTATTTTAAATAATTTAAATTAATAAATAAATAAAATTAATATAAAAATAACCTAAAGAATTTTTATAAATTACTAAATCTGATAATAAAAATCCCCTATATATTAAATTTAATCAATTAAATTTAATCTTTAAAAGTTTATAAAAATTTATTAATAATTTTAATTAAATAATTAAATCTATTCTTAATAATTTTAATTATTAAATTTTAATTTTCTTTAATAATTAAATTTAATAATTTTTTATAATTACTAAATCTGAAAAATTTTTAAAACCCCTATAAATATATTAAAATTTTTTTAAATATGATTATTTATTTTATTAAATTAAAAATTTATTAACTTAAAAAAATACCCCTAAATACAAAATTTATCAAAATTTATTAAATATAATTTTTATTTAATTATAGGATAAAAATTTTTAAATTAAAAATAAAATATAAATTATATTCCTAAAGATATTTTTTTAAAATAAAAAATAAAATACTAATTATTTTTTATAAAAATAATTTATTTAAATTAATTAAATAATTTATGAATTATATAAATTTTTGAAAACCCCCCATCAATCTAAAATCTATTCTCTTTAAAATTTTAAATTTTTATTGTAAATAATATTTTTTAATTTATTTGTAATTAAAAAATTCTTTAATTATTAATTAAATTTAAAATTAATTCAAATATTCTAAATTTTTTCAATATTTTAAAATATTAATATTTATTTTTTCATTATTAAAAAACCTTCTTCTTTTTTTTTTTTTATAAATAAAAAATTTTAATTTTAAAAGAGACATAACTAAGTTTAAATTAATAGATAATATATATATATATAAATATTTAATATATCTTAATATGGTTAACAATCTAAAAAAAAATTTCGCAATCCAAAAATCATTACAAAAATAGTAAAAAAAAATCTATATATAACATTTTATCTAATGATTCTTTTGATTTATATAAATTAATATAAAAATAGTAAATTAATATAAATTTATATATTTATATATTGTTGATAATTTATTGATTTATATATATCTATATAGAGAATTTTAATTATTTAAAAAAGAACATATATAATTTTTTAAAAAATACTAAAATGTATTATTTAATTTAAAAAGATACTATATTTTTTTTTCCGTATTTTTTCGTAAAAAAAAATAGTAAAGAAAAAAAAAAAAAAAAAAAAGAAGAAGATTTTTAGCAGTAATGAATTGCCTGATAAAAGGATTACCTTGATAGGGTAAATTATGCAGTTGCCTGCATTCATTATTAAGTTTTCTTGATTATTTTTAAAAGACTTTATATTTAATAGAATTAAACTATTTCTAAAAGTATCAAAAACTTTTGTGCATCATACACCAAAATATAATTTTCTTGATTAAAATTATAATAAAAAGATAAGCTAATTAAGCTATTGGGTTCATACCCCACTTATAAAGGTTATAGTCCTTTTCTTTTTAATTTTTAATAACTCTTCAAAAATTTTATTTTTAATAATAATAGTTATAGGAACATTAATTACAGTAACCTCAAATTCTTGATTAGGAGCTTGAATAGGATTAGAAATTAATTTGTTATCTTTTATCCCCCTAATAAGAGATAGAAACAATTTAAAATCAACAGAATCCTCTTTAAAGTACTTTTTAACTCAAGCTTTAGCTTCTACTGTTTTACTGTTTTCTGTAATTATTTTAATACTAAAAAATAACATTAATAATGAAATTAATGATTCTTTTACATCAGTAATTCTTTTGTCAACTCTATTAATAAAAAGAGGAGCAGCACCTTTCCATTTTTGATTCCCTAATTTAATAGAAGGTTTGTCATGAATAAACGCTTTGTTACTTATAACCTGACAAAAAATTGCCCCATTAATATTAATTTCTTATTTAAACTTAAACAATTTTTTAATAATAAGAGTAATTTTATCAGTTTTAGTCGGAGCGTTGGGTGGTTTAAACCAAACTTCTTTACGAAAATTGATAGCTTTCTCTTCAATTAATCACTTAGGATGAATATTTAGAGCTCTAATAATTAGTGAGTCAATTTGATTAATTTATTTTTTATTTTATTCTTTTTTATCGTTTACTTTAAGTTTTATATTTCATTCTTTCAAAATTTTTCATTTAAACCAATTATTTTCGTGATTTTCTCAAAGAAAAATTTTTAAATTTACTCTTTTAATAAATTTTTTATCCCTCGGTGGACTCCCCCCATTTCTTGGATTTCTCCCAAAATGAGTTGTAATTCAACAATTAACTTTTTGTGGCCAATACTTTCAATTAATAATTTTATTAATAGCAACTTTAATTACTTTATTCTTTTACTTACGAATTTGTTACTCTGCTTTTATATTAAATTACTATGAAATTAGCTGATTAACAAATTCTCGGTATAACAAATTATTAATAAATTCATATTTAATTTTTAGATTTTTTTCAATCTTTGGTTTAATAATAATTTCTCTATTTTATGCTATACTATAAGGCTTTAAGTTAATTAAACTAATAGCCTTCAAAGCTATAAATATGGATATCTCCTTAAGCCTTAGTAATTTTTACTCCTTCAAATTTGCAATTTGATGTCATTATTGACTATAAAGCCTATTATCTATTGATTAAGAAGAATAACTCTTATAAATAGATTTACAATCTATCGCCTAAATTTCAGCCACTTAATCTAATCGCGACAATGGTTATTCTCAACAAATCATAAAGATATTGGAACTTTATATTTTATTTTTGGTGCTTGAGCCGGAATAGTAGGGACATCCTTAAGAATTTTAATTCGAGCTGAATTAGGTCACCCAGGAGCCTTAATTGGTGATGACCAAATTTATAACGTAATTGTTACTGCTCACGCTTTTGTTATAATTTTTTTTATAGTAATACCAATTATAATTGGAGGATTTGGAAATTGACTTGTCCCTCTTATATTGGGAGCCCCTGATATAGCATTCCCACGAATAAATAATATAAGATTTTGACTACTACCTCCAGCTTTAACTCTTTTATTGGTTAGAAGAATAGTTGAAAATGGAGCCGGAACAGGGTGAACTGTTTACCCCCCATTATCCTCTGGAATTGCTCATGGGGGAGCATCAGTTGATTTGGTAATTTTCTCTCTTCATTTGGCAGGAATTTCCTCAATTCTGGGGGCTGTAAATTTTATCACAACAGTTATTAATATACGTTCAACTGGAATTACTTTAGACCGGATACCTTTATTTGTTTGATCAGTAGTAATTACAGCTTTATTATTATTGCTTTCCCTTCCTGTATTGGCCGGAGCAATCACAATACTTTTAACTGACCGAAATTTAAACACATCATTTTTTGACCCAGCGGGAGGAGGAGATCCAATTTTATACCAACATTTATTTTGATTTTTTGGTCATCCCGAAGTTTACATTTTAATTTTACCAGGGTTTGGGATAATCTCTCACATTATTAGTCAAGAATCTGGTAAAAAGGAAACTTTTGGTTCTCTAGGAATAATTTATGCAATACTAGCTATTGGTTTATTAGGATTTATTGTTTGAGCCCATCATATATTTACAGTTGGTATAGATGTTGATACACGAGCTTATTTTACTTCTGCTACTATAATTATTGCTGTTCCAACAGGAATTAAAATTTTTAGTTGACTTGCAACACTCCATGGTGCTCAATTATCTTACTCCCCAGCTATTCTATGAGCTTTAGGTTTTGTTTTTTTATTCACAGTAGGGGGTTTAACAGGAGTTGTTCTTGCCAACTCATCAGTTGATATTATTCTTCATGACACATACTATGTTGTAGCTCATTTTCACTATGTTTTATCAATAGGAGCAGTATTCGCTATTATGGCAGGATTCATCCACTGATACCCATTATTTACTGGATTAACTTTAAATAATAAATGATTAAAAAGTCAATTCATTATTATATTTATTGGAGTAAACCTAACATTTTTCCCTCAACATTTTTTAGGGCTCGCTGGGATACCCCGACGATACTCAGATTATCCAGATGCTTACACAACATGAAATGTTGTCTCTACAATTGGGTCATCAATTTCATTGTTAGGAATTTTATTCTTTTTTTATATTATTTGAGAAAGTTTAATTTCCCAACGACAAGTAATTTACCCAACTCAATTAAATTCTTCAATTGAATGATACCAAAATACACCTCCTTCTGAACATAGTTATTCTGAGTTACCTTTATTAACAAATTAATTTCTAATATGGCAGATTAGTGCAATGGATTTAAGCTCCATATATAAAGTATTTAACTTTTATTAGAAAACTAATGTCAACATGAGCTAACCTAGGCCTTCAAGATAGAGCCTCTCCTTTAATAGAACAATTAATTTTTTTTCATGATCACGCTTTATTAATTTTAGTAATAATTACTGTATTAGTCGGATACCTTATATTTATGTTATTTTATAATAACTATATTAATCGATTTTTATTACATGGTCAATTAATTGAAATAATTTGAACAATTTTACCTGCAATTATTTTATTATTTATTGCTCTCCCTTCTCTTCGTCTTTTATACCTTTTAGATGAAATTAATGAGCCTTCAGTTACTCTAAAAAGAATTGGCCACCAATGATATTGAAGTTATGAATACTCTGATTTCAATAACATTGAATTTGATTCATATATAGTACCAACAAATGAGTTAGAAACTGATGGCTTCCGTCTTCTAGATGTTGATAATCGAATTGTTTTACCTATAAATTCTCAAATTCGAATTTTAGTAACAGCAGCAGATGTAATTCACTCATGAACAATCCCAGCTTTAGGTGTAAAAGTTGATGGAACCCCTGGTCGTTTAAATCAAACTAATTTTTTTATCAACCGACCTGGATTATTTTATGGACAATGTTCAGAGATTTGTGGAGCTAACCATAGATTTATACCTATTGTAATTGAAAGTGTCCCTGTTAATTATTTTATTAAATGAATTTCTAATAATATAAATTCATCATTAGATGACTGAAAGCAAGTACTGGTCTCTTAAACCACCTTATAGTAAATTAGCACTTACTTCTAATGAATTTTTAAAAAATTAGTTAAACTTATAACATTAGTATGTCAAACTAAAATTATTAAATTATTAATATTTTTTAATCCCACAAATAGCCCCAATTAGATGACTAATTTTATTCTTTTTTTTTTACTCTCACTTTTATCTTATTTTGTACAATTAATTTTTACTCTTTTATGCCTTCATCACCTAAATCAAATGAATTAAAAAATATAAATTTAAATTCAATAAATTGAAAATGATAACAAACTTATTCTCTGTATTTGACCCTTCAGCAATTTTTAACCTCTCTTTAAATTGACTTAGAACTTTTTTAGGACTTTTAATAATTCCTTCAATCTATTGACTTATACCTTCTCGTTATAATATTTTTTGAAATTCAATTCTTTTAACATTACACAAAGAATTTAAAACTCTATTAGGACCTACAAGTAAAAATGGATCAACATTTATTTTTATTTCATTATTCTCTTTAATCTTGTTTAATAATTTTATAGGATTATTCCCCTATATTTTTACTAGAACAAGTCATTTAACTCTAACTTTAAGATTAGCTCTACCTTTATGACTTTCATTTATAATTTATGGATGAATTAATCACACTCAACATATATTCGCTCATTTAGTGCCCCAAGGAACTCCTGCAGTTTTAATACCTTTTATAGTATGTATTGAAACAATTAGAAATGTGATTCGACCGGAAACTTTAGCAGTCCGTTTAACAGCTAATATAATTGCTGGTCATTTATTATTAACTTTATTGGGGAATACCGGACCTTCAATATCTTATTTCTTAGTAACTTTTCTTTTAATTGGACAAATTGCTCTTTTAGTTCTAGAATCAGCTGTTGCTATAATTCAATCTTATGTATTCGCAGTTTTAAGAACTTTATATTCTAGAGAAGTTAATTAATTAAATAATGTCTACACATTCAAATCACCCTTTTCATTTAGTTGATTATAGACCTTGACCTCTTACAGGAGCAATTGGAGCTATAACAACTGTTTCAGGTATAATTAAATGATTTCACCAGTATGATACATCTTTATTTTTTTTAGGGAATGTAATCACAATTTTAACTGTTTACCAATGATGACGTGATGTGTCCCGAGAAGGAACTTATCAAGGATTACACACATACGCAGTAACAATTGGTTTACGATGAGGTATAATTTTATTTATTTTATCAGAAGTACTCTTTTTTGTAAGTTTTTTTTGAGCTTTCTTTCACAGAAGTCTATCTCCAACAATTGAATTAGGAGCTTCATGACCTCCAATAGGAATTATTTCATTTAACCCATTTCAAATTCCTCTTTTAAATACAGCAATTTTACTAGCTTCAGGAGTTACAGTGACTTGAGCTCATCACAGATTAATAGAAAATAATCACACTCAAACTACTCAAGGATTATTTTTCACAGTTCTTCTAGGAATTTATTTCACAATTTTACAAGCTTACGAATATATTGAAGCCCCATTCACAATTGCAGATTCAGTTTATGGTTCAACATTTTTTATGGCAACAGGATTCCATGGAGTTCATGTATTAATTGGAACAACATTCCTTTTAATTTGTTTACTCCGACATCTAAACAATCATTTCTCAAAAAATCACCATTTTGGTTTTGAAGCAGCAGCCTGATACTGACATTTTGTAGACGTAGTCTGATTATTCTTGTATATTACAATTTACTGATGAGGAGGTTAAATTTTAAAAGCATCTATCTATATAGTATAAAAGTATATTTGACTTCCAATCATAAGGTCTATTAATAATAGTATAGATAATTTTTTCAATTATTTTCATTGCATTTATTATTATATCAATTTCCTTTATTGTTATAATTCTAGCCTCAATTCTATCAAAAAAAACCTTAGTAGACCGAGAAAAAAGATCGCCGTTTGAATGTGGATTTGACCCAAAATCATCTTCTCGTCTACCCTTTTCTCTACGATTTTTTTTAATCACTATTATTTTTTTAATTTTTGATGTAGAAATTGCTTTAATTCTCCCAATAATCCTAATTTTTAAATTTTCTAACCTTTTAATCTGAACCTCAACTTCTATTATCTTCATCTTAATTTTATTGATCGGTTTATATCATGAATGAAATCAAGGTATGTTAAATTGATCAACTTAATAGGGTTGTAGTTAATTATAACATTTGATTTGCATTCAAAAAGTATTGAATATTCAATCTACCTTATAAATTATTGAATATGAAGCGATATATTGCAATTAGTTTCGACCTAATTTTAGGTAAATTTACCCTTATTCTTTTAATTGAAGCCAAATTAGAGGCTTATCACTGTTAATGATAGAACTGAGTAAATTCTCCAATTAAGGAAGTATGGTGATCAAGTAAAAGCTGCTAACTTTTTTTTTTTAATGGTTAAATTCCATTTATACTTCTTATAAAAATTTATATAGTTTAAAAAAAAACTTTACATTTTCATTGTAAAAATAAAAATCTATTTTTTATAAATTACTATAAATAATTCATTACACCTAAAGGTTTAATAACCTCCATAACATCTTCAATGTCATACTCTATAATTATAAGCTATTTAGGTAAACAACTAACAAAAATCTAAACAAAATTAAAATTCAAAATACAAATAATAATAAATAAATTTTTAGTCTATTATTATGTATAAAAAATAAAATTTGTGAATACTTTACTAATTTTCTATACAAATGTTGACCTCCAAAATATTCAGACCAACCTTGATCAAATCTTTTTACAACAATTTGCCCATAATTTAAAGGAAAATAAATTAAACCGTAAGTTCTTATATAGGGCATAAACCATATTGACCCTAAAAAATAAGTTAAATTAAAACTTTTAAAAGACTTATTTAAACTATATAACTTAAAAATAGAAATTATATAGCCTAAAACTCCGCCTAATAAACACACAAACAATGTTAAAAATTTTATATATATTGGTAAACAAATTATATAAGGGATTGGAAAAATTAACCAATTTAATAATCTCCCCCCAATAATTCTTATAATTAATAGCCCTAACATACCTCGTAACATTACTCAACCTTCATCATTTAATATATTTAAACTTCTACAATTTAAATCCCCAGTCATTGAATAATATACTAAACGAAAAGAATAACAAACTGTTAAACCTGTTGAAAAAAAATATAGAAAAAAAGAAAATATATTAATATTACTAATTATAACAACTTCTAAAATTATATCCTTTGAATAAAATCCAGCTAAAAAAGGTATCCCACACAAAGCTAAATTAGACACATTAAAACAAGCAGATGTTAAAGGTATGTGAATTCTTAACCCTCCTATTAAACGAATATCTTGAGAATTATTTATATTATGAATAATTGCACCTGCACATATAAACAAGAGAGCCTTAAATAAAGCATGTGTTAATAAATGAAATATAGCTAACTTATAAAATCCTATAGATAAAATTCTTATTATTAAACCTAATTGACTTAAAGTTGATAGTGCAATAATTTTTTTTAAGTCAAATTCAAAATTAGCCCCTAAACCAGCTATAAATATTGTTAAACCTGATAATAACAATAAAAATTGACCTAACCATGAATCTGCTAATAAAATATTAAAACGAATTAATAGGTAAACCCCTGCCGTTACCAAAGTTGATGAATGAACTAACGCAGATACTGGTGTTGGAGCTGCTATAGCTGCTGGAAGTCAAGAAGAAAAAGGAATTTGAGCTCTTTTTGTTATAGCAGCCAATATAACTAAAGCTCCTACAATTATTATTTCAAATTCATTCTGCATAATTTCTAAATAAAATACATAGTTTCAACTCCCATAATTTAATATTCAAGCAATAGCTAATAAAAGAGCTACATCCCCAATACGATTTGATAATGCAGTTAATATCCCAGCATTATAAGATTTTACATTTTGAAAATAAATAACTAAACAATAAGAAACTAACCCTAATCCATCCCAACCTAATAAAATTCTAATTAAATTTGGACTAATAATTAACAACATTATAGATAAAACAAATATTAAAACTAATATAATAAAACGATTAATATTTTCATCACTTCTTATGTACTCTTTTCTATAATAAATTACTAATGAAGCAATTATTAAAACAAAAGATATAAAAAGTAAACTTATTCAATCAAATAAAAAAGTTATAACAATTGAAATTGAATTTAAAGAAACTACTTCTCATTCAATAAAGTAAACTATATTATTTAATAAAAAGTATAAACTTATTAAAAAACTTAATAAACTAATTGAAATTAGATTAATAAATCTAATTCTACAAATTGATAAATATTTCACGATTTAAAATGATTGACTCATATCACTAACACCACAAATTAGTATTTTTATTAAACTATTTAAATACAATCATAATAAACATATATCTCTTTTTATAATTAATAAATTTAAGGGTAATCAATGTAATATTATTAATAAATACTCTCGAAGTTTTCCTCCTCTAAATGAATAAACACCAGAAAAAATTTTTCCGTGCTGACTAAATGAATATAAATAAAGAGTATACGCAGCTCTAAAAAATGAAAGAAAAGATAACATAATTATAGAAATTCATGATCAAGATACAATTCTATTTAATAACGAAATTTCCCCTAATAAATTTAAAGTTGGAGGAGCTGCTATATTAGCTGATCTTAAAAGAAACCATCATAAAGCTATCGCAGGTATAAAATTTAATAACCCCTTATTAATTAACAAACTTCGTCTTCCTAAACGCTCATAAGAAACATTCGCCAAACAAAATAACCCAGAAGAACAAAGCCCGTGAGCAATTATTAATCTATAAGAACCACATAAACCTCAATATCTTATTGTTAATAAACCAGCTAATACAATCCCTATGTGAGCTACTGAAGAATAAGCAATTAAAGCTTTTAAATCAGTTTGTCGTAAACATACAAAACTAACTAAAACACCTCCTACTAATCTAATTCTAACTCAAATAAATCTATATTTTATATTTAGTAATTGTAATAAAGAAATTACTCGTAATATCCCATACCCTCCTAATTTTAATATAATCCCAGCCAAAATTATTGAACCAGAAACAGGAGCTTCAACATGAGCCTTAGGTAGCCACAAATGAACCAAAAATATTGGTATTTTTACTAAAAAAGCTGACATTAAACAAAAATATAGTAAATCCATATTAAATATAAAATTATTTATTAAATAAAAATTTATTGTCCCCATCTTTCTTGATAAATAAAAAATACCAATTAATATAGGCAATGAAACCAATAAAGTATAAAATAATAAATAAACCCCAGCTTGTAAACGTTCTGGCTGATAACCCCAACCTAAAATTAGAAATAAAGTAGGAATCAAACTTCTTTCAAAAAATAAATAAAATATAAATAATCTTATTCTTCTAAAAGTTAAAACTAATAATAATAATAACATTAATACATTAAACAAAAATAAATTTTTATAATTATTATATTTA